>NW_021027571.1:357067-454747 GCF_004153795.1 Camellia sinensis | reverse complement strand
GTGCCGACCGGCAACATATTATGCCGACCGGCAATAAAGTGTGCCGACCGGCAAACAAAAGTGCCGATGGTAGAAAATGACCAGCCGGTGGCCTCCAGCCACTGCCGGTGGTGTGTGGGGATGCCTTACATGGCATTCCCTGCCTCTCAAAGGCAAGATGCAAATGTTTGGTGCAAAACCAGACACTAAACGGTTAGGTTCGGAGATTCTGAGGCAGGGCGCGCGAGCCGAGTCCTCCGGGAACTCCAAACAAACACAAACATGGATGATCACCGAGTGTTCAAACGGTGACGTCCAAGTCTTGAGGACGGTCAAAAATGGGGTGTCTACAGACCCCCTCCTATTTGGGACCTCAAAACTACCTTTCCACCACTGAAATTCCTCTGAGTTTCAGTGGTGATAAGGCCAAAAAGAGGTGGTCTCAATAGCTTAAAAGGAAAGCTCAAAACAAGGCCAGACAAGGCACAAA
Source organism: Camellia sinensis (assembly GCF_004153795.1). Taxonomy (NCBI): domain Eukaryota; kingdom Viridiplantae; phylum Streptophyta; class Magnoliopsida; order Ericales; family Theaceae; genus Camellia; species Camellia sinensis. The sequence continues at coordinate 454,278 of NW_021027571.1, read as the reverse complement.
AGGGGGTAGACTACCCCCAACACCAAAGAGGCCTTAAACAAACATTTTAAACACTTAAAACCAAAACTTTTTTCAGTTTAAAGTTAGGCCTAAATCATCATGCAAATAGGGCCAAAATCTTAATCAAAAACAAAGGTTTAAAGGGTTAGAAACTCACCCTTGTAGAACAACTTCAAGGAAGCAACTCCAGCAACTTTTTTGGATTAAAAGCAGTCCAAAAACTCCAAAACCAGCTTCAAGGTGCCTCAGCAACAAGAGTATGGTGTTTCACTATGTGTTTATGTGAAACAGTGTGAAGAATAGGCACTTTTAAGCACAAATATGAGAGAAATGAGTAATTATAGAGATAGATGATATATATAGCTCTCTAAGCAATTTTCTGAACCTAAGGCAAGAGGGAGGAGGTTGCCTTTTATAGAAAAACATGCAACAAGCTTGTTGAACAAGCTTTAGGCTCCAAGCAATCCCTCCATATGGAGGATGCCTTTTGTGCCCAACAGCTGACACAGCTGGCAAGAAAATATCTACAGGAAAGCTGCCGACCAATTGAAGTGGTTGGCCAGCTACTTGCACTGGTCGGTCGACCAGTGAAAGTGGTCTGCAAGAATGAAAAGTGGTCGGCAAGGGGGAGGGGTGATCTGTACCAAGAAAGCAAGGTGGTGGCATGGCTGCCGACCACTTTTGGTGGTCCACAGGCCACCAGGACCAGTTGGCCGACTAGAAAACTAGCTAGCGAGGAAGAAAAGTGGTTTTCAGGGAGAGAAACTAGTCTACAACCCTTATTCCACCCTCCAAGTAGAGAAAATAAGGTTTGTGCCAAAAACAAACCAAAAAGGATGAAAGACGAAAGTCCGCGGGACAAGGCGCGCAGCAGGAAGCCTCGAAAACTAGTCTACGGGCACCAAAAGTGGTCTACGGGAGGGAAAAGTGGTCTATGGCCACAAAAAGTGGTCTACAAGACCACCGTGTCCCTCTAGGCAAAGGCAACAAGGCATGGTTCGAAAACCAAGCCAAGAGGAGAATGTTAAGCGGTCCCGAGACAAGGCACGCGACCGAAGACTCTAGAAATCGGAAACTAGCCTACAAGAGGGAAAATTGGTCTACAGACCTCTCTCTCCCTCTAGGCAAGGGAAAACAAGGTTTGGTTCAAAACCAAACCAAAAGGGAAAACACAAAGAGTTCAGAGGCCTGGAGGCAAGGCACTCAGCCGAAAACTCCGGAAACTCAAAGCGAGCACAAACATGCACAATCGTCGAGCGCTCAAACGATGACGTCTGAGTCTTAAGGTCGGTCAAAAATGGGGTGTCTACAAGGAGCTTTAGGAATAGGACCTAGAATAGTTTTTACATTTAGAAGGCTTAGAGAAAAATATATAAAAGTCAAAATACCGAAAGATTTGAAAAAACAAAACTATGGTTTTTGTAGTAGCATAATATGTATACTCCACAACAATATGAAGATAAATATAATAGGAGACAATACAAATAATATGAAAAATATAAAATAGACAAATATTGGAAGAATAAATATATAAAACCATGGAGAAAACAAAAATTCATTAGAAAGAGTAGAACTTTTAATAGAAATGATTATAGCGTCTACCTAAGGAAGAGAAAGATAAAAGCAAACAAAGATATGTTAGAAAACCTAGTACTAAAAAATGTAATTGTTTTATATGTGGAGAACCTAACCATTTTGCAAAAAACTGCCCAAAAAGACATAAACCTAATATTAATAAACAGATAGAAAGATTATAGATTATAGATTATAGAAGATTTAGAAGAGGATATTGTAAACATAAACAGTGATGATTCAGAAGTATATAGCATAGTTAGTGATTGTGAATATCAAATAGAAGCTATGATTTCAGAGAGTGATACCGATATAGATAATCTTTTAGGACAACTTAACCAAGAAATGAGAATACCCTCTTCCCATAATAGTTTCTTTATGATGATGGAATGCAATCCAGATACTGAATGTCAACATAACTTTAGGATTGGACTAGGATTCGATACCACTCAATGCAGTTATTGTAATTGGTTTACAGCAAAAAATAAGAGAGCTCATTGTTTATTATGCAATATAACTTATTGTATAATTTGTTTAGAAAAATTGAATATGACACACAAAGTAATACTAGAAAGTAAAGAAGAGATGCAAGAAAATCATAGTCTAGAAAATAAAGAATTGCACCTACTAATTAGAGAATTAGAGATACAAGTAAGAGAGCTTAGACTACAAATGCTTGAGATAGAAACTAAAGCTAATCTGGACATCGAATTTTTAACATCGAAAAATAAACAGCAGTTAGAACAATTTCAAAATAAATACCCCTTAAAAGATAAACTTGTTGAAGAACATATGCATTCGTTAGAATTAGTCAACCTAGTTGATTCTCAACCCTTTAGTTAGTATTCCCAAGCACAGTCTGACAAAGCTTACTTACCATTCAATTACCCTGTCATACCTAAACTAAATTCAGTTGAGACTTCTTGTGTAATCAAATTTGCAGAAAAAAAAAAAACTCTTAGTATAAATGCCATGATAGATGCAGGAGCTAGTAAATCGTACATTGAACAACATATAGTTCCACCATGATGGAGTTCACCTTTAGTTACCCCAACTTTAGTCGGTATAGCCAATGACACTAGACAAACATATACAAATTGCATTAATGGAGCATAAATTAGTTTTCATCATATAGGCTCACAAGCTCAACATATCGAATGGTTCCCTTTGTCCTAAGTTTGGATTAGAAAGGCTTGACAAAACCATCCATTCATCTTAGGACTTAATTTCATACTCAGTCTACGAGGTGGCATGTTTATCAGCTATAGTAGTGTAAGTTTCTTCAAATGTATCGTGCATACACCCACCGCATATGCCCTTAGCACAATCACCCATTCATCAGAGTTGCATGTGAAGCGTGGTGGTACCACAGGAGTAGATTCCATTTCTGCTAGTCTTTTATTTCCTAGTAGAAATATTTTTCCTGAGTTAGCCTAAAAGTATATACCTAGTGAGGAGATAGCTAACAGTTATTTAGAAGATTTAGATATAGAAGATTTAGTATTAGAAGAAAAAACTTACTCTTGGAGCTTAGAAGAGTTTAACCAAATTGTTAATTTAGAATTTTTTTTTGCAAAAATAGGAAAGTTGAGACAAAAACCAGTATACAAAAGAACATTAAACGATTTAGATGAAATAATAAGATTAGTTGAAAGATCATAAATTTTAGGAGAACATCCCATGCAATACTGGGAAAGAAGAAAAGTTTTAGCTAGCTTAGATATAAAAAATAAAGATTATAGGATTATATCAGCACAAATAGATCATACACCAGCAGATATAGAGGAATTTAGAATACAAATTAAAAAGTCATTAGATGTAGGAGTAATTTAACCCAGTAATAGTCCATATCGAAGTGCCGTATTTATGGTAAGAAACCATGCAGAGATAAAATGAGAGAAAGCTCAAATGGTTATAAATTACAAAAGGTTAAATGATAACGCAGAAGATGATAAGTATACTATTCCAGATAAGGACCAGCTTATAAATAGAATACAGACAGCCCGAATATTTAGTAAATTTGATTGCAAGTCAGGATTTTGGCAAATAAAAATAGATAAGGAAAACATACCTTGGACAAGCTTTTGTTACCCACACGGACACTATGAGTGGCTAGTTATGCCTTTTAGACTTAAAAATTTACCTTCCATATTTCAACGTAAGATGGATAGTATATTTAATAAATATAATTTCGTATTGGTATACATAGATGATAATATTAGTATTTAGCCTAGATAAAAATAGCCATATAAATCATTTATATGTAGTATTAGAAGAATTTATAACCAATGGAATAATAATTGGTAAAAGAAAAATGGTATTAAATAAACCTCATATAAAGTTTTTAGGAATGGAGTTAGAAGATGAAAAATAAGACTACAACCACACATAGTAAAGAAAATTTTAGACTATGTAAATAAATTAGAAGATACAAGACAACTTCAGTCATTTTTATGAATTCTAAATTATACACGAATGTACATTTCTAACCTTAGTAAGATAATATGACCATTATATAGCAAGACCACACCCACGGGAAAAAAGTATTTTAACTAACAAAATATAGCATTGGTAAGGAAAATTAAAGATATTTGCAGGAAGCTACCCGACTTACAACTTCCATTAATTAGAATATATAATCATAGAAACCAATGGAAACCAGCTAGGATGGGGAACAGTACTATTAGCTGAATTTGGTATATATGATAGTAAGAATAAAGAGCGTATTTGTAAATATAGTTTTGGCAAATTTAAAGAAAAAGATACAACTATGACTAGTTTAGAGTTTAAAATATTGGAAGTAGTATATGCAATAAATAAATTCAGATTATTTTTACAGAAACCTTTTACTTATAGAACTAATTGTGAGGTTACAGTCAAATTTCACAATAAACTTAATGAACGTAAACTTAGTAGCAGAAAATGGGAAAATTTTTTGGATTGTATAGTAGGACGAACACATGAAGTAGAATTTGAGCATATTAAAGGGAGTGATAATAAGTTAACAGATTGGCTAAGTAGGAAAATCTATTTAGAAAAAGAAAAAAATCAGTTTAATTTTTGTGCAGATAATGGAGAACAGCAAAACAATGAACTTTGGGGGATTTGATCTTCCAATCTATGAGGGCAGAGCCAAGTTCAAACCATTAACAGGAATCTTGCTAGACCAGGTTCAACAGTATCTTTTAGATAACCTTTGGAATAACCTTAACCACCCAACTAAACATTTGTCAGTCCTAAACTCTCTCAGTATATACTTTTCAAAAATCCAAAATAAACCTTTGTCTAAAAGTTTTTCTTTCTATGTCGTAGCTAAAGGAGCCAAACCTGGCATATACCATGACTGGATAGAAGTTGAACCTTTAGTCAAAAATTTTCCCTTACCCCAATTTAAAGGATTTTATGATTTTGAGTCAACCAGTACATATGCCCTCAGACAAATAGGAACCAGTTACGTTATTAGCCAAGCAGCTAAAGATTATCTAGACACATTGGGCAAGATGCAGTCATCTATTCTTGCTACAAGTGGAGTTCCAATCAGCCAGATAAAATGAAGTTGTTGTACTAACCCTCAGCCTAATACAAAATCACAAAATTCTCTTCAATTGTGCAGACATTGTGAAGGCCTTACCAAAAATTTCAAGAAAATCACGGATAAAGGAAAAAGAGTCAGTGAAAAGCTAGATCAGTTTCGAGACGAAGAAAAATAATTGAGAGCAACCATTCGAACCCTAACCAGCTAGCATAAACCAATAACTTCAGATAGATCACCCACTCTAGATCAAATCCAAGACATCAAACAACTCACTAGTGAGGAATTTGGTCGATTGAGTGCTAGAATGTATTTCTTCAGGCATTCTATCATTCAATCTTTTGTGAGAAAAGCCATGAATTTGAGGATATTAAGCCTTATATATATATATATATATATATATGTTTATACCCTAGCCAATGATAGTGAAAATAATGAGCTAGTTACAATACAACAGTTTCTCTAGGACCTTTCTATAGCAGGAGTTCAGTGCCCTGGTATAACATATCAATGGACTTATCTCTACAATGATGAAGAACAACCATTTATACAAGAAAGACCATGTAGAGAAAGGCTTGAATGTTTTGGAAGATGTCAGTGTAATCTCGACTTCGGAATCTGTCTTTGCCAGATAAATCGAGCCACTTTTAGCCACTAGAGATAGTAATTAAAGGCAAAACTCATCATCGAACAAAAACACAATTGTTAGATTACGGTTTTGTCTCTAGAATAATTTTTTCAAAACCAAATTAGACAGATAATTTTGGAAATAAACTTGCTCATTCAGTACTTTGTATATAATGGAAGAGCTTCATCCATTTGTTGAAGTTTTAATTGATAGCAAGCTACCAGAATGGAAAGGAATAAGGTTTATTCCCGCCAAGCATAAAATGTACTTCAAAGGAACTTCAACATTCCCAAGATACCTAGGACTTCTCTACAAAAGGCCTTGGCTATGCAAAAACTTTTTAATCAGCTTAATATATTAAGGAAATTTGCTAATAATCCTCTATTAGCTTATAATGGAAACTACGGGCATCTCGTTTGTGAGAATAAAATCTAGAAGATCTACTATAATCTAGGTATTCCAGGTTTCCCCTTCAACAAAGAAACCTTTGTCGATGAAAGTCAGTATCCGGACCATCAGTATAGTGTCTCCCATGAGTCACCAATACTTGAAGATGATGAACAATGGGAAGATGAACCAAATAATGGGGCAGATTTTTATAATCAACTTTCAACAGTAGATCTTTATGACCTTTTAGATAAAAATTTTGGGTAAAAAAAAAATTAAAAATAGAAAGAAAATAAATAAGAAGATTAACAAAGAAATATAAATAAAATAAATAAGAAGATTGCAAAAACTCACCTTTGGAGGAAGTAATGAATTTTTCTAATTACAAACTTTTTTCTTAACTCCCTCACGTTATGGAATATGTTTTTGAAATCCCAGCTAGAAAATTCAAAAATTTGGCTTTAATGTTGTTTTTGGATAGTTTTGCAATAAAGAGTCATATATTAGTGAAGAGGTTTTGAACATGAAGAGCGAAATATTAGTGAAGAGGTTGAGAATAAAATGATATGTAGAGATAGAAAGAGTGAGAGGGGTGTGTGTTCCGTTTTTTTTTTTTTTTCTTCCTTCTTGAACTTAATTTTTCTCTCCCTTCCATTCCAATCCCCTCACCCTTTTTTTAAAATCAACTTCATTCCTTTCCCCCGACAACAATCCAAGACCCTCCAACAACTCCTTTCTCCTTTTTGAAAAACAAAATTAAATCATTCCTTTCCCCCGACAACATACCAAGACCCTCCAACAACTCCTTTCTCCTTTTTGAAAAACAAAATTAAATCCTCTCCTTTTTCAAACTTCTCCTTTTCCTATCCAATATATATGTATATGATTTGAGTGGAGAAGGCGATCGCCGACCACTCTCTAAAATATCTAAAATATAATATTTATATCAATTTAAAAAGAAAAAAAATACCCAAAATATATACAAATACATAAAATTATGTAAAATTATAAAATACTAAATTAATAAAATATGTTTAAGTGGTCTAAAATAATTTAGCCAAAATATGTGAAGGTTGGGATTAAGTTTCAATCTGACTGCTGAGAAATTTGTAATATAACACATTCTAATTTCCATCATCGGGTATTCGGAAAAAAGTGCCCAAGTTTTAAGGCATGTCAAAATGGGGTGTCTACACTTTTCTGTAATGAATTTTTTAAACTATTGTTGAAAGTTGAAAATTAGTGACTTTTTGTGATAATTTTTTTAAACTATCGCTAAAACTTATAATTGATGGCATTTTTTTATAATAAAATTTTCAAACTGTTACTAAAAATTAATAATTAATGACCTTTTTTAATAATGTTTAATAAAAAATATCATTAATTATCATAAGACCTATTGAATAACAAATCCACATATAAAGACCTACACGTAAATTCTCATTTATTAAAATGATAATGAACCCTATTCAAGTTAGAGAATTTCACTCTAAACTTTGAAGCAACTATCCAAATAGTAGAAAAAGTCATTAACTTTTTCATGAATATATAAAGATGGCATATGTGATCATTATGCAATGGAAGAGCTTAAAATATTTTTATAACTTTTGCTCAACTCATTGACTACCATGTAGATATAGTGTAAGTTTTAAAATCTTGAACACAAAATTTGATCTAGAATTCAAAACTATATCTTACCTCCTGTCTCCTTTGTCTTCCTATTTTGAACCAGTAATCACCTCTGCCCCATGAAATAACTAAAGCGACTCATCATTATAAAAATGTTGTTTAGAATAAAGACATTAGGACAGGGAAGAATAGAGACCCATGTGCCAAATTTGTATGTCTAGGCACATATTATTTTACAACAAAATAGTATAACAACTCCACCAATAACCACATATGTGATCTTTTCTTGATCACTCATGAAGGCATTCTCTCATGTTGAACAATATGGAGTTGCGTTTACAAGTAGAGGGTTCTTTCTATGGATGGTAATACCGGTTGCTTCCTTCATGTCCAAATCTTTCTCCATTGATCCGTCGGGCAATGCAAACGCAAACTTGTGTACAACATTTGCTAATGCAAGCTCACTGACGTTCATAGCGAATAGGGTACCTGGGCAACCTCTCCGACCAGCACCGAAAGGAATCAATTCAAAGTCATTTCCTTTGACATCTATGGAATTATTCAAGAACCTTTCTGGCTGAAACTCATCTGGATCTTCCCATGAGAATGGATCTCTGCCAATCGCCCATGCATTGATAAGTACTTGTGTTCCAACTAAAATGTCATAGCCCATTACTTTAACATCCTGGGTTGATTCATGAGGAACCAATAATGGAAGTGGAGTATGCAATCGCAAACTCTCTTTGATTACAGCTTTCAAGTAGTACATTTTCTCTAAATCTTCTTCAGTTATGTTAAGCTTGCCTCTGGCTATTTCTTTCACCTCATTTTGCAATTTCTTCATGATTTTTGAGTGCCTTAAGAGTTCCGCCATTGTCCAATCTAAGGCTTTGTATATAGTATCAGTTCCAGCAGCAAACATGTCCTATGAAAAAATTAACAAAAATAGATAACTTAGTGATAAAGTCAACCGTGTTTGTCTAATTGAGTGGCTATTCTTGCCACAACGTATCCCCACACACAAAATTTTTCATATTTTGTACTTTAACTACTTAAACAATTTCATGAGTACAAATCTATCGACTTGAAGTAGTTTTATACAAATCAATACAAACTAATTATATCACCTTTTTTTTTTTTAGTAATCAAGGTAGAGTCAATGTAGATTAATAAGGGAATGTTTGTAAGAAGAACATTGTTATCTTTAATATTAGCTATATTGTTACCTTTAATAAGGGAATGTTTGTAATATTAGCTATATTGAGTTTTTAAAATAATTTGAATCACCTTTAAATTTATAACTATTAATCTTTAATATCAAAGTGAATGTTTCTTTGCCTATGCTATAATTTGATGTCATATAAAAAGAGAAGCTAAAACCAACTAAAATAACGAATTAAAATAATTTCTTAAACTATCTCTTTTCCCATAAAATTTGGTAGATAAACTTAAAGACGTGTAAAAAAGACGTGCAAAATGCGGTCTTTGAGGTATGCACAAAATAATTCCTTAATTCTTTTATCTCTCAAATGAAAGACGATCTCCATGTACTTCTTGGCAAAGTTGTTAATCACGTATTGGACAAAGTACTATTTTTTTCAATTGGTATGATAGCTATCGGTACCAGTATGTTTCTGGTATGATATTTGTATTAAAAACATTATCTAATAGCAAATAATTTAATCATATAATATATTTGAGCACATAATTTAAGGATTCAAAGTTGTATTGCATTGCTTTGTTTTCTTAGGGCTATAACGTATATGAAATAATATACTTGATATAATATATATAAGTAAAATAATAAATTTAAAAATTCATTTTACTTATGTACCATTCAATTCCATCAAAATTATATTGTTCAACCGATATTGTCTGATATTTATTGAATTAGCCGGAGTTCATAGAGAAATGAATCGGGATGGTATTGACCTATTTGTATTTTGTTTTCTCTTTGGTATAGTACATACTAGCCTGTACTGGCTGGTGTAGCACGAGATTGACAACTATGCTTCTTAGGGTGATTGCAGTGTTATGATAGTCATTTTCAGAAGTCACTTTTTTAGTTATTTTTTAAATTTTTAATTAAAATATGAGATGAAGAAAATTAATATATTCGAAAATAATAATATTTTATCAAAAAAAAAAAGTGTAGAAGTAGAGTGAAAGTGAAATAAGGCAAACTTTTTGTATCAGTTAAATTATTTTTATTTTTTGATTTTTTTAATATTATTTTAACCAAAATAACACATTTCCAAACGGATCTTAATACATATAAGTACTTTCATCATTGTGATATACCCTCGGTGAAACGCAATTAAAAAAACCATGGTTTGTTTGAGCAAAGATCTTTTAGAGTTTTTTTTTTCTAAAGTTTCTTAGAGTCGTGTATTGTGTAGTTGAGATTTAATGATAAGTCACATCAATTTTTCAGCATTAAATCTCAACCACACAATACATCACTTTAAGAAACTTTAAGAAAAAAAACACTCTAGAGAATCCTTGGTGGGTTTGTTTTGGTACATAAACTTAATTTAATTTAATGACAAGTCACATCAATTTTTCAACATTAAATCTTAATCACACAATACACCGCTTTAAGAAACTTTAGAAAAAAAAACACTCTAGAGGATCCTTGGTGGGTTTGTTTTGGTACATAAACTTATTTAATTTATTTGTTTAAAAAGCCAATTAATGGCGTTTATTAAAATTGTTAATTATCTTTTATTTGACATTTTTAGTTTACGTTGCCCCTAAAAAAATAGAGATTTTCTTAAATACAATTTGTACCTTTTTTTTAAAAAATTTATTTGAACCTTTAAGTATGGACAAAAAAGTTACATTGCTTTTGACCTAGCCTCGTTTGGCAACTAAATTTTTAAATTTTTTAGTCAAAAATTAAAAAGTTATTAAATTAGTCAAAAAGTCAACAACACATACTAAAAAGTCAAAGATCCTCTTTTCTCTTTACTTTTTGCACATCTTTTCGTAAAAAGTCAAAAAGTCATCCCAAACATACCAATTTTTTTAGCTCATATTTTAGCCAAATAGTCAAAAAATTACTAAATTAACATGTTCCCAAACGAGGCCTTATTCATAGCTTTTGAGCGTATTCTTGATGTTTGTGCAATAAAAAAATTAGGAACAATTACACACATAAAAAAAAAAATATATATATATATATATATATATGTCAAGATCTGACTTTTGTAAATAAATAATGAATTTTTAACTTTATTAATTTAAATCATAATCTTCTGATTTGTTTTTAATTTAAATTATTTGTCAATTTTCATTAAGTAAAATTTATCAGAAAAATATTTTAGGCATTTAACTTGATATGTATATATATAATGTCTAAAATATATTTTTCATTGAGTTTAATGATTAAAATAATAAAATTTTCATAAATTTTACTTAATAAAAATAGACAAAATTAAAAATTTATGATTTACTTTGTTACAAAGCTCAAATTCCGAGTTTTTTTTTTAATTATAATAAATTAAATAAGTTCAATTATATAATAAATTATCAAAAGTTGTATCAAACATGTTTACAAATTATTTTAATTCTTTTAAGTTAATAATGAGCCTGTTTGATACCGTTCATTGTAAGTTAAAATAAATAATCAAAAAATTAAAACTAATAGCACCCCTTTTGTAACTTCAAAATAATCATTTTTTTAATTTATTTAAAATACTTCTGTCTAATAAGTAAAAATTATACCAACCAATCTACAAAGACTCATAACATAAATAAAAGCAACTCAACTAGAATAGAACAAACAACCACAATCTAAAAAATTATAATCATAAAAATTAAGGATACCAAATGGAATCTTTGCAACAAGAGAAACTAAATAAAATTTTTATATTATGAGATTTGGAATCTTAAAATTTAATTTTAAAACAGAAAATCATATCTTAAGAATTTTAAATTCACATGTGACTTTTTTGAGCTTGGGATTTTATAAATCAATCCAAGAATTATCTTAAGTAATAAAGCAATGTTGAGACCCAACAACAAAAGAGCAACCAAAACAAAACCTCTTCTCCATATCCAAAAATAGTGATATAAAAACAGAACAAATCAGAATTTATAGAAATGCCAATTAATTAACAAATTCAAAAATATCTATTTAAATAATATTTAATTATAAAAATGTCATCACGGCATTATTTTTGTATAAATAAGATTTTCCAATATGAAATTAGGCAAGGAGTAAAAACCAATTAAAAAGAAAATAATTTACATACAGAAAGATTATATGAAAAAAAATATATATTTTTTGTACGAAAATTCTATTTTAATATCATTACTCATTAACTTCTTGTCAACAAAGCATAGAAATGAAAAAGAGAACACATGAGTGATGTATTTACCAAGATGACAGCTTTGATGTTATCTCTATCAAGAAGAGAGCCAGCCCCTTTATCTCTTTGAATTTCAAGCAAAACATCCACAAAGTCCTGTGGCCTTTCACCTTCATGACCACCACTCCCATTGCTCTTCCTTTCACTTTCTCTTTGATTTTGACTGATCATATGCTCTTCAACCATACCCTCTAGTAATTGGTCAATCTCTTTAGCAACTTTGTCCACTTTATCATCAAAGCCATTGATCCTATTCAACCAAGCAAGCCAGGGGATATAATCCTCTACATTAAAAGTACCAAGTACCTCCACAAGGGTTCCCAGCAACTCCATGAACTTCCTTCCCCCTTCCCCTCTATTGTACTTCGTCCCCAAAGCAACCCTACACACTATATTGTTTGTAAGAGACACGAACATTTCAGACAAATTCACCGGTGAAGAGGAAGAACAAGACTCTGTAATCTTCTCAATCATAAGGCGTGTCTCTTCTTCTCTCACGCTTTGAAACGATTGGACTCTCTTGTTGCTTAGAAGTTGAAGCACACTGATGCTTCTTATCTGCTTCCAATATTTTCCATAGGGAGAGAACGCCACATCCGTGGGGCCATAGAAAAGTCTTCTAGTAATGCTTGATTTAGGCCTGTTTGAGAAGATTAGGTCATGGGTTTTCAATACCTCACGAGCTGCAACTGCAGATGAGACAACGAGGACTGGGACACTGCCTAGGTGAAGAAGCATGAGAGGTCCATGTTTAAGGGCCATTGATTGGAGTGAGCGGTGAGGGTAGGAGCCAAGTTGGTGAAGGTTCCCAATAATTGGGAGCTTTGTGGGAGAAGGCGGTGGGTTTTTGTGGGCTATTTCTGGAGTGATAAAATTGGACAACCACTTGGTAAGGAAGAATAGCATGTAGAAGAACAAGGGAAGAAGAGAGAAGACTATGGGATTCCATAACAACATAATTGGTTCTTGCTTCAACATCTACAAAAGAAATCAATCCTGTGTGGTTTTTTCAGTTTGGAGGAGTGTATACCTATCTTCTTTTATGTCCTTATATACTATTTTTGAGCTTCGTCATCATTGTACTTTTTAGGCCACAAAACAAACAATAAAAATCTATGCAAGGTGGGGTAATTCAAAAATTATGCCCTTGGTTTGTGTTTCTTAAAATTTTTTGAGAAAAATTTTCTACAAATAAATTTTTAAAAGTAATCAAATCAAACAAATTTTTTCAAAAAAATTTTCCAAAACTTGTTTGGTTTACAAGTTTTCTAAACAAATATCTCTCTCATACACATCAAATCAATCATTTTTTTCCAAAACTCTTTCTCAAAATAATTTTCCAAAACATCTTTTGAAAAAAACCAAACCAAACAACTTTTCATACTTTTTATTTCTAAAACTCATCTCTCAAACTCAAACTAAACATACCCTATGTCATACAAGTATTGCCTCTGCTTTATTGATGCATCTTATCAATGTTTCATGTTCATTGCTTATTTTTATTAACAAAATTTTCATTTTTTTAATATATATATATATAATATTAATATGGCTACATGCATATTAGGAATACAAAATATGTACCAATCAGGTAATTTTTTTTAAATAAAAAAAATTAAAATTAGGTAATGAAATTCAATGAAAAATATGTACCAATCAGGTAATTTTTTTTAAATAAAAAAAATTAAAATTAGGTAATGAAATTCAATGATTTATAATCATAATAATGAAAATCAAATACAATATAAATTTTTTTTACAAAGAAACTTTCAAAGTGAGAGAAAACCTCAATTAAAGTATGGGTAATAAGACTCTTACGCAAGTGGGGAGATTGGAATTAATGACCTCCTAATAAGATGCGAGAGTTATGACCAATCGAGCCAACCCCGTTGGTTCTTGTGGGTACGTACCTAGACGTATAAATTTATTATTATTATTATTATTATTATTATTATTAAATATAGGCATTGAATAAATTATTATGTGTATTTTAAAAAAATTTCCAAAAATAAAAAGACATTTCTAAAAATATGATAAAATTGGGAGAACACTTTAGGTTGCGTTTGGTAGAGTTTTCTGAATATGATTTGAGAATATAATTGTATTTTGAGTTTGTGAGTTTTTGAATTATGATTTGAGTGTGGAAAATTTGTTCGGTGAATGAGTTTTAAAAAGAGTTTTAAATAAAGTAGAGAATTTTTGATGTGACATATGATATTTGATACAAAAACTTACAACTCATAACCAAATACACAACTCAAAATTCTATTTAAAACTCATAAAAAAATTTAAAAATTCAAAATATATTTTTTATTGAATATATAAAAATTAACATGCATTAATTGCAAATAAAAAATAAAAAATAAATTCAATGTTTCGGTCAACCAGCCGGACGTCCGGTGGGATGATCCGGTTAGCCCAAATTTTCCCGCCTTTTAAGCATGGAATTAATTTTTGAAAATCGTAAACAAACATCATGTGCAAATCAAGCTCTAGAACTAACGTTCCAGAACTCTACCAAACAGAGCCTTAGTCTTTCAGATTGACCAATCATTTTTCTCTATCAGTCCATTTTAGATTGGCCAATCATTTTTTAGATTACTGCTTTTATCAATTTTAATATATCTTAGGATTAGTTTTATATTTTTTGAATCATAACTATAAAAAATAATAATAATAAAGTCAAAACCAAATATTAGATAAGAGATAACCAAAGATCTTATGAGTCATAATTAAAATATTATCATAACTAAAGAAGAAAATTAATCATAACTAAAAAAGAAAATGACATAATTAAGAGTGCATATGATACACCTCTTTCAATGGGTGTGTATAATAGAATTTCTCCTTAACATGTATTCTCTATTTTATCTATATAGTAAAATTTTCTTTTGTGAAGGTAAATAATTAGTTTCAAAATGTGTAAATCTATTTAATTTTTCTCTTTCGTGTATGTGTAGTGTGTTTGTGTTTGCATTTAGGGAATATAAATAAAGAGTGATGCTACATCCACACAGATTTTGTTAGCCCAAAACTGCCCTGAATGACTAGGTACGATGATGTGGCGATGATGTGAAATAAAATAATATTTTTTACACATGATGTGGATTTTTTTTAAAAATAATAATATTTGCAATAAAAATAGAAAATACTGATTATTTATAAAATTATC
The DNA here is from genome assembly GCF_004153795.1 of Camellia sinensis. Lineage (NCBI taxonomy): Eukaryota > Viridiplantae > Streptophyta > Magnoliopsida > Ericales > Theaceae > Camellia > Camellia sinensis. Next base: position 438,985 of record NW_021027571.1, on the reverse strand, counting down.
TTAAGATTTTGCTTTTCCATATCCATCTTGCTTCATTTGTTGCGAATACTTTCGACGAGTAAACAGAAGAGTAATCTCTCACTCTCGATGAATATTACTCTACTTGAATCACTACTCTCTGATCTCTAGAAAATTAAAAGGCAGTAGACAAAGTATATATGGAAATAAAAAACTTTTATTGAATACTTGAAAACTACAATGTTTACAAGAAAGATAGAGAGAATACTCTTGTACACTTATAAGACTCTGCTTCTTGACTCTACTTCTACAAGACACATCACACCTTTTTATAGGCAAAGAGTAGACTTCAACTTCGGAATTGAAATGCATGAAATTAAAAGATAAGGTTCTTGTAACAAGAGAAGAAACCTTTTACATTTTGATTTATTGAAACTAACAAAGTTAGTGGTAGTATCTCCACCACTTTGATTTTATTCAAGATGTGACTTCTTTGTCTTTATTCACTATATGATCCACTTTGTTATGTCTCCTTAGCTGTATCTGTCATATGATCTTTCTTTTGGCTTCTTCTGTCATGTGAGCCTTCTTTGGCCTTATTCTTCATATGACTTGTCTAAAACATTCCTGTCTTTTTTGGCTTGATTTGTCATATGAACATCTGCTCATTTTTCAAAACTATAGAGGTCCATGTCCTGTATTGATTCAGAGTAAATTTGGGCTCTCTTCATGATTTTGTAGAGTTCTGAAACAGCTACAGACATGTCTGGTGCTTCAATTATCTCTTCTTGGAGCATCTTGAGTATTTTCTTTGCTTTGTCTTCTCCTAGCTTGGCGGCTTTCAATGCAATGAAGACTTGGTCGATTCTTACCACCACGACTCTCTTCCTATCATAGTAGATTGCTTCTGAATGTTGGAAAAGAGTTTCCAATGTGTTATCGAAAAACAAGATCTTATCAATTTTGTTGATTATAGAATCATATCCCTTCTATGATCTTTCTTTTTTACCATGGTAGAAAGGATTTCTACTAGTTATTGAGTATAGATACCAGATCTGATATGGTTAATTCTTTCAGCCAAAGTAGACACGATTTGTACCGTAATAAGCATCGAGCTTGCTACTATAATTGTAATAACATATTTAACTATTTATGGAAATTCATTTAAGAGCTGAAAATCATCTTTCAAAAATCAATAATTCCCAGTTCAATCTAGTGCATATTGATTTTATCTATTGATAACTTAAGACTTAGCCAACCATAATCCCAATTTAAGGATTCTACTAAGGATGGCATATGAAGTTTTTTTTCGTGTTCATCTTGTGTTTTAGCAATTTGTTTAGTTTTCTTAGCAAGCTCTTTTGGAGGAAAAAAAAAACATATATATTTCTTTTTAAAAAAAATTATTTTTTCGTCATTGCAAATGGTGTTAGGTTCATTTTCTAGAAACCCAACATAATCAGTAAGAGAGCTGATAATTATACGCTTATCTTTTCATTTATTGTTGCGTAGAGCAAACCAAATTTCTTTGAAAAGTTTGTTAGTTTCTAGTGCTAGTCCAGGATTATAAAATGATTTTTCGATTATAAAAGGGATTTCTGCTATATCTATATCTTCGAGTTCGGATGTTTACTCACTTTTTCACTTCTTTGATGATTCTCCTTTTAAGAATCCCTTTGAACTTTTTGGTTTAAAGTTCGAATTTTTTCTCTTTGCTATTTCGCGGTTTCAACCGTATGCACTTTGTAGTTGAAGAATTTTTTAAATCCTTGCACCAATAGTTTTAAGCTTTATGACTTGGTGTCACGACCCCATCCGGTCCTAAACAGGATAATAGTAATGACTGGCTAATAGTATCTGACTACCAAAGGCCTGGCAAGATAAGACAAGACTAAAACAATAACATTGGGGCATATGCGGAAATATTTGTCTAATAATTACAAAGAATCCATTCAGAGCATGTGCATAAGTCATATGAAACAAAACAAGCAAGCTTCTCATTTTTATTATCTTTGACATTTACAAGTCCCACAACAAAAGAAAAAGTACAACATTAACAAACATACTCCTAACAAAAACCAAAACATACATACAAGACTGTCATCTATAAACCACCACTCCCAAAAGTACAAAAAAAACCCCCCCCCCAAAAAAAAAAAAAAAAAAAAAAAAAAAAAAAAAAAAAAGACTCCTAGCTTGACCCTTCTTCTTGAATTTGTTCTTCATCATCACCTACATACATATAGGGGAGATGGTGAGCCAAAGCCTAGTGAATAGTAATACAGTAGAGTGGTAATGAATGAACACCAATGATTTTAATAAAATCAATCACAAGATCATATTTTGAACATAATATAGTTTAATCGAGGCAAAACAAGTTTAACTTGCAAACCTATATATATCAATGATCATTCCAAGGCCTTCACATCAAGAATCCACAACAGGTGGCTAGAAGAGCTTAGTTAGTTAGAGGTTATTAGCATGATTCTCAGTAACAAGCAAATACCAAGATGTCATCTTATAATGCATGATATAAGAACATAGGATGTTGTAGACGTCCCCGAACGCCCCGGAGGAACGAGCTCTCCCGTTCTGTTCGATATTGGGCTCACTACAGTTCAGGACTCTCAAATTGTCACGGTTCTTAATCTGAACCAAAGAATCCAAATCCGGCAAATCGTTTTGAGAAAACAGATTTTTAGAAAAGAAGTATCAAACATGGACTGCTTTGCCAGATACAGAGTCGCCACCTAAATATTTTATTTTGGGAAATTTAGGAAACCCTGACTCGTTGCCTAAGGCCACGTGTCCGTCATCACCAAAGTTGCCTTGGCTCGAGAACTTGGGTACGATTGGGGAAGGTCACTTCGTGAGCACCCCCGCTCGCCCGATCAAAGATCGGCCTCTACTAACCATGATATCTATTTTTGAAAAACATTGTGTGTTCTTATTCCGGTTATTAGCCTAGATTTACTATTGATGCGCACAGCATACAAGTATAGACTGGATCGCCTGAATTGGAACAAAACATTTCATGTTTGTTTGTTTGAAAGATGGTTGATGGTGCTACTCGCAAGTAGGCTAAGACGTGGATTTGCCACCCTCGGGTGGGCTTAGAAAACATGATTTTGCCACTATCTAGTGGGCTTAAAACACACATTTGATGAATTGTTCCAATCCAAATAACCAACCTTCACCCACAGGCATTTAGGCAGTTATATCACATAAGCAATTAGCCTCATGGTAAGCATGCTATCATGGCAGTCACTCACACACATGCAAGGATGCTAAAGCATAAAACTTACCGAGTACTCCAAGCCAAAGCAGAAGCTAATTAGAAATCCATTCATGATCCTAACTATACAAAAATGCCTAATGCAACACATGCAAAAATGCAACTATAGCAGGCCTCGGCTATTCTAAACATGGCATATGAAATGCTACAGCTAACATGTATTCAATTTGGAATTGAAAATACAATGCAGTTAGTATGATGCGTCGAGCCCGGTGCATGCAAAACAGATGAATGAATGCAAACATGCTTCATACTGTATGCAATTTGAAATATGCCCTAATCTAACCATCATAAGCAGGTAAATAAAAGGGAGAAAGACGTGGGGTTGGAAGACATGCATCACACACACGCACACTTATTACAGTTGTGCCCTCGCACGGAGGGTCCGAATAAAATAATATACAGTCCCAAATGAATATATTACAGTCCAAATAATTACAAAATCCTAATTAAATTACAAATTTAACTAAGAAAACAATAAAACTGGCATGCAAGCCAGGGACTGCCTTGACTTTACTCTGGATGATAAATGAATGCATGCTCGGGTTGTCTTTGCACGGAAATCCACTGCGATGCCCAATTAGCCTCTATTTTGCAATGATTTCTTGGAAAGCGCGCCAAGCCCCGGAAGACTATGATTCCTTGATTTGCTGCAACAGAGAGCAGGAAAAGGGCATGGCAATGTATTTTCACAAATGTATGCATGCCTCGATCCTCGTGCCACCAATCACGCATCTCGATGCATGATGGCCGAGGAGTCGAATTGCAACTCAATATAGAATGAATGCACACGAAAAAAAAAACAAAATGTAGACTCCATCATGGATAATCTGGAGTGTCGGCGACTGGGAATTGAGACACGTTCTGTCACTCGGAGTACGAAACGTACCTCATTTCCCGTGCCTGGGCTAATTTCTATCCCAAGCACAATGCAATATGCATGATGTGCATGAAATGCAACTAAGATACAATCTAACATACACGATTCTATGAAATGGCATACACGATGCACGAGGTAACATGGCATACACAATGCGCTAACATACAACCTAGCATACGCAATGCTATGAAATAAAATGGCATACACAATGCATAAATGGGCATACACTAACATGAGTGGATCTCAACCACACTCACATAAGAGGCCATGAGATGAAAATGAGACACTCGAAATGCGTGCACACATGCACGCAAACCGAGGACCGACCCTAAGGCACAAATGCCACTCTAACAAGACATGGCAAGGCGTGAAACATGGTATGCAAACATGCAAATTTCAGCGCTAAATATATGACCCAAAACAGTCCCGAATCATGGAAACATGGCACCCGATGCATGAAATGAACCCGAAACACAAAACTAGGCATATGCATTGGCCTATAGCTATACAAAACATGCATTATTTGAGCATGAAATGTGAAGAAAGATTCAAGGAAGCCCAAAAACAAGCATATTTACAGTTTTAGGTGAGGCCAAACAATGAACAAAAATGGGTCTAAGCTAGCATGCAAAAATGGCCCCGAAATGTGAGATAAAGAAGCAAGTCATGGCTGCTGGCGTCAAACATGAGAGGTCCCTTCAACAATGTTGAAGAGGGACCCAAAAAATGGCATTTTACAGTTTATGATCAAACCCAAAACAATGCACAAGCATGCTCAAAATACTATGCAAAACATGGCCAAAAAGAGAGTTATAACACAAAGTATAAAAAGGATGCCTCAAACAGTAAAATACCCTTAATGAAACATGAAGAGGGGATCAAAATAAGTCCATTTACAGTTTTTCCCAGAGTCCAAAAATGCAAACACAAGGGGGTAACAAATCATGCAAAAATGGAGCCAAAAGAGAGATACAAAGGCAAGTGGTAAATGGAAACCTCAAAAAGTGATGAGCCCTTCAACAATGTTGAAGAAGGGCTCAAAATAAGCCACTTTACAGTTTATGATAGAGGTCAAAACAATTTATACATAGGCCTAAAATACTATGCAAGGAAATGGCATAAAAGAAAGGTAAAGAAGCAAGTGCCACAAGGAAGCCTCAAACAGTGAGAGGCCCTTAAAAAAACATGAAATAGAGCTTAAAAAAATTCTATTTTCAGTTAGGGTTGGAGCTCAAAAAAGTAAGCACAAGGAGCTAGAATATGAACCAAGAAAAGGGTCAAAAGGCGGAGAAGAGGACTTACCCTTGAAGACTAGTCTTTGACAGCCTTTTGGACTAAGATGTAGCACTCCTAGACTCTGAAGAACAACCTCAAGCTGCTGGAATGGAGGATGGAAGGGTGGGGCTATGGGTTGGTGAAGAAATAAGTTTAGGACTTGAGAGGTTTGAAGCTTGGAAGTGTAGAGGGAGAGAGATACAATATGGGAGCTCAAAGGTGATTTTTCTAACCCCTAAACCAGAGCTGGGAGGCTGGTTTTATAGGCAAAAGAGGGGGAGAAATGGGGGGAAAAATGGGGGGGAAAACAATTCAAGTTTTCTCCCAAAAAGTTGGCCCCCCCGGATACAAAATCTGGGGGGAAAAGAGATACATATTTGAACTGTACCTGCAGCAAGGAGCAAGGCCGGTTGGTTATTGGAGTTACAGGTGGCCGGCCGGCTCTTCCCATGGCCGGCCGGCCAAGGGTCAAAAGGTTCAATGAGGATTAGTCGCCGGCCATGCCAAAAAAGGAGCCTCTCATGTGTGCACAACACAACCATGTGGTCAAAAACTGGAGAGAATGAACCAGAAGAGAGAAAAGGCCACTTCTAGGAGGGGTTCAAAAGGCTCAAAAGAAATTACTGGCCGGCCACCAAATATTGGTGGCCTCCCAGATGTGTACATCACAAATATGGGTTTTAGGGTGCAAGAAAATGGCCCAAGGGTGGTCAACATTGGCTTTGAAGTGAGAAAGATCGGGCTACGGAGGGCGATGAAGGGATAAAGTTGGCTGACAGAACAATTACTGGCCTCCCATCCTTCTATGACCTTCCTAGCAATGAAACAGAGGTCCCTGCCAAAAACGAACCAAAATCGATGCAAAATGAAGGTTCGGAGGCCGAAACGCGCAGCCCGAGGCCCCAAAAACTGACTGTTAGGCACCGGAAGTGGTGTTCGACCATGAAGTCGGTTTCTTGGACCACAGTGTCCCTCAAAAGGGAGGATATAAGACGTATGCCAAGAACCGGGGCAAACGGAGATGGTTAAGCGGTCCCGAACCGAGGCACACGGCCAACGGCTCCTAAAAATCGAAAATCGACTCCAACGGCAAAATGGCCTACGACACGAGACAAAATGGTAGCCTACGGCCACTGAGAGATGATCTACGAGAGCCTCTCCCTCCTTTCAGGAAGAGAAAATAAAGAAAAATAACCGAGGCAAAGCACAGAAGAGGGTTCGGAAGTCCGGAGGCAGGGCTCACGGCCGCGACTCTGAAACTTCTGAACGAGCACATTATGCAACATCACCAAGCGCTCAATCGGTGACGTCTGAGTCTTAAGGTCGGTCAAAAATGGGGTGTCTATAGTTGCCCCTCTTTGACAGAACTCGAAAGTCATAAGTGACGGGAGTGAATGTCAAAGCCTAGAGACGACCCATTTTTGACAAGGCCGAAGACTTAGACAAACATACAAAATAGCGAAGAAATGTGTCCGTAGGCATGCCCGCAGGCAGGGGCAAAATGCAACCGACAATGCAAGAAGCCGAAGGTACCTCATGACCATGCAAATGCAACAAGCTGTAATGAAGCAAGTATTTGCAAATAGATACAACAGTTTTAAGCAAGAATGCAAAGTAACAACTACATTTCATATAGTTATGAATACAGAGAATTATTCAATTCTCGTCGCGTCTCACACAGAGAAGATACAATACCCGCGCGATTCGTCTGGTCGCACCAGCTTCAAATGAACCGTACATACAATATCGTGCCTGCAAAAGTAAGAAACTCAACAAGCATAACAGATCTAACAGCATATGTTCAATCTGATATCGAATGCAGACAATTGCGGTGTTGATGGAAAAGTGCATCGCAATGCAGGAGGGAACGCGCGTGACAACGCGGGTTCAAGCACGGAGGCTCGGTGATGTCAAAGAGACGTGCATAACAATGCAAGTATGTGCATGAGAATGCAAGTCACATGCATGATAAACCAGGATATATGTTTGTCACAAAACAACGAGTGAGGAAACGCGCGTTTCGGCGAGGGCGACTCGATCGCGGCCTCCGGTCCACCTCCCGGAGAGGTTACAACATGTTCAAAAGGATATATCTCACTTTCGACGAGTAATGATGAGACACGCATCGAAAGTGGAAGCTGAGGTTCCGGCGGAGCGATTTCACGACAGGAAGTGCACTTCTCTTGTACTTTTTCAGGTTCTGAGGACTCCAATCCTCCCCAAAATTTGCAGGGACCTTAGAGGGCATGTGGGGAACACCACCGGCCAGTTTTATTGGGAGAGGGAGGCCACCGACCATTTTTTGAAAAGTGAATGGCCGGCCTGCCAGAAAAAGTGGCCGGCCGGCCACTTTGCCAAATCCGGGGGCAGTTTTGTCTTTTCGGCCTCTTTTCTTTAAATACATCCATCCAAACACTTCGGGCTCACAAGTGCAGCTCCGAAATCCTCCTCTCTAGCTTCCCAAACCATTTTCTCCCTCAGATCTGTACTCTATACGCGTTTTCCAACGTCCCACGCAAGTTGTTTTCACGAAACCTTTCAGTTTTAAGCACTTTGAACCGATTAAATTTTGGTTTCGGGGCTTCTTTTCTCATTTTCGCCACTTGAGGTGTGTTTGTCTCAATATTTGGAAGATTTTCTCGGGAGTTGACTTTTGTTGACTTTTTTATTTCCCGAGAGTTGACTTTTTCCAATTTTGGCTCATTTTTTGCTCATTTTTGCCCTTTTTGCAGATTTCTTGAAATGGCGGGTCAATTTCCCCATGGCGGAGGTTCTCCAGGCACCGGAGGCGAGCCTGACATCATGTCTTTGCCTCCGAGGGTTCGCCCCTTCATCCCTGAGAGGTATGACCCACCAGTACACATCCTCCCGCGGGTTGTTTTCCATCATTTCACCGATTTTGACGAGCGAGCGCCCGGGGATCTCCTTCTGCGGGAGCCAGAGTATCATCTCTCCTATGAGGCACGAGAGGTATTTACTTCGTTCCTACATTTTCTGTAATGTATTATGAATTTTTCTTGCATTCTGCTTGTACTCTGAACACACGGTCTTATCACTTGAATTCCTGAATACTCAACCCATAAATTGATTGTGAACACACGGCACACATCGGTTGAGGGTTGAACACGCGGCCCAACATACTGACTTTCTGGACGCACAGCCTAAACTGAAGGTGAACACACAGCACACACTGATTGAGATTTGAACACGCAGCCCAAACACTGATTTTCTGAACACACAGCCCAAATTGATGGTGAACACGCAGCACACACTGATTGACAGTTGAACACGTAGCCCAAAACATTGATTCTCTGAACACACAGCCCAAATTGAAGGTGAACACACAGCACACACGGATTGAGAGTTGAACACGCAGCCCAAAACATTGATTCTCTGAACACACAGCCCAAAACACTGATATTCTGAACACACAACCCAAACACTGATTTTCTGAACACACAGCCCAAATTGATTTTCTGAACACACAGCCCAAATTGATGGTGAACACACAGCATACACTGATTGAGAGTTGAACATGCAGCCCAAAACATTTATTCTCTGAACACACAGCCCAAATTGAAGGTGAACACGCAGCACACACTGATTGAGAATTGAACACGCAGCCCAAGACACTGATTTTCTAAACACACAGCCCAAATTGAAGGTGAACACGCAGCACACACTGATTGAGAATTGAACACGCAGCCCAAGACATTGATTCTCTGAACACACAGCCCAAAACACTGATATTCTAAACACACAGTCCAAATTGATGGTGAACACACAGCACACACTGATTGAGAGTTGAACACGCAGCCCAACTTACTTTACTTTGCACGCAGTCTATTCATTTTATTTGCACGCAGCTTATTCATTTCATCTGCATGCAGCTTATTCATTTTATGCTGAAACATGTATTCATTCTGAATGCAGGTGACTTCTCGCACTGTGCGGGGGTATGGCTCTACCGCGGCGAGAGACTGGTATGCTGAGCTCCCGGAGGCCGTTTGGGATTTGGTTGACTTGACGGGGTTTGGGCCCTTCTGTACTGGGCTATCTCGTTGTCCTACCAAGAGGACGCTGATGGCCGTCTTGGTGGAGAGATGGTGGGATACCACCAATTCCTTCCATTTTTTCGCCACGGGGGACTTGACTATGACCCCGTTTGACTTCGCCGTACTGACTGGCCTAGATGTAGGAGGTTGGCCTATCCCTTATGACGAGGACATGGGCCAGTGGGAGGTCGCTTGGATATATCTGCTGGGGGCTCGCCCGCCTGTTGATAGAGCTTCGGGGAGAGTCCGATACACTTGGTTCTCTTCCCATTTCCGGTGGGTGGAGATGGAGCCCGGGACTCCTGATGAGGCAGCACAGTATGCTCGCAGCTTTCTGATGTTCCTCTTCGGGACCACTTTGTTTGCCGATAGGGGGAACATTGTTGGGCTTTTTCTGTTGAGTGCCTTGGTAGACCTGTCACAGGTCAGGCGGTATGACTGGGGTGGCGCTAGCTTGGCTACCCTTTATTGCTACATGAGCGCGACCTTCCGCGGACGGGGGGACTTACTTGGCGGCTATTGGAGAGCCTGGGAGGTACTTTCTGCCCTCTTGATTTACATTTCTGCTCCTTATTACTTGCACATGGCACACACACGGCGCGCTTTATACTTTGCATCATGCACTTTGCCCTCAGCACTTCGTATTCTGCTTTGTTTTCCACAGTTGTGGGTCTATGTATATTTCCCGATATTGGCCCCGGAGTTGGTGGTAGCGGCACCCCTCGTGACCCCGTACTCACTCGTATTTGAAGGCCAGCACCGGCCAAGACCTCGGAAGTCTCTCCTTTACCTGCGGCAGTATTTCGACACGGTGCGCTCATCGGAGGTACTTCAGAACTCTCAGTTCTTTCTGTTTTCATCTTTGGTTTGTCCTGTACATCTTCGTTTTCTGCTTGGTTTATGGGCCTGTTATCTGCAGATTACATGGCAGCCCTGGGCGCCTTTAGGTGAGGGTCTCCGATTCCAATTTGCCGGAGGGTGGGGTGCCTCCCGGTACAGGATCCTGTTTGAAGGGCCAGTTGGTAGAGCCTGGTTTTTGGGGGACCGCTTCTTGTGTCAAGTTTGGGGGTACACTTCTCAGGACCCTCCCTCAGCACCCCCAGTTGATATGCGGACTGCTGATAGGCTCCCTTCCCGGGATGTTGTCAGTGCTATGCTGGGTACTGATGCTTTGCTACATCTTGAGGAGGGGGATTACGATACTTACCGTCACATATACCTGATGCCTCCGTTGACGGGAGTTCGTACTCCGACGATGAGGTCTGCTGGCATGCCATCTTCAAGCCAGGCCCGAGCTCAGGCTGCAAACGCCCCTTCTACCAGCAGGGCTGGTACATCTAGAGGTGGGGGTGGGTTGGTTCCCCCGATTCCTCCAACTTATCCTCATCCTGGATGGCCGGACATGCCGACTGAGTTGATGGGGTGGCAGTATAGGACTACCTCTCTGATTTCGATCCCGATAGAGCCTCCGATGCCCGGCCATCGATATGTCAGAGACCCCGACTCACCACCTGTATGTTTTACGGCTTTGATTCATTACTCAGATATTTAGACTTTCATTCCTTTACTGATACCCCTGCCTTTGCATCTTCAGCCCCCTGTTGAGTATATGGATCAGGTGCTCGAGATAGTAGCCTCACTTGAGGGGATGGTCCTACGGAGGGAGGCACAGTTGTCTATCATGGGCTTCCAGGTACCCTTTAGTTTTCTAGCATTTATCATACTTCTGATGACATGCTGATTTCTACTGCATTGATAGGCTACTTGTGTAGAGCACATCTGACACACACCACACTTATACACTGTGTTTACATGTACCCACTTCATGTAGTTTTTCTTGTATCTGCATCTGATGTACATATTTGGACTGATGTATTTAAATTGAACTCTTTATTCTCAGATGCCCCCGGTATATACTCAACCGCAGGCCGGGCCACCTGGGCCTTCTCGAGGAGCTGGGCCATCTGGGCCTTTTCGAGGAGCTGGGCCATCCAGGCCTTTTCACGGAGCTGGGCCATCCAGGCCTTTCCGAGGAGCCGGGCCATCCAGGCCTTTTTGAGGAGAGGGGTCGTCTCGTAGACGCAGAGCACACATTGTGGACGAGGAGCCTGGTGAGGATGAGGATGAGGAGGTTGCAGACCGTCAATCGGAGACATCTGTTGACAGAGAGGACGGCTCCGGTCTTGGTTTCGGGAGTGGAGGCGAGGCTGAGGGGGATCCTGAGGATGACGACTCCGATTCAGATGATGGTAATGGCGATGGTGGCGGAGAGTCGATTCCACAAAAGAGGACGAAGAGGGCCTCTTATTACTGCTCTTGAGAGCACAGATGCGGCTGTTTCCTGTTTTATTTACCTTTTTGCTAGTAGTTGTAGCACATTGTATATTATCGGGCAGTTTTATTCTTTGTAAAACTTGCGCCTTAGTCTGTAAAATGTTGTAACAGGCGAGGCATGATGGGATGAAACAGCTTTTGAGAAAAGTATTGTATTTTAAACTTTTAGCATCATATCGCATCATTTTGCATCATAATGAGATTGAATGGAAATGTGCATTGTGCATTTTTCCCAGTCAGGTAGTGAACCGACGCAACAACTTAACTTTCTAAGATATAACAAAACCTTAGGAGGTTTACAACTCGATAAGCAAAACACAATAGTGTTGACAACTCAATAAACAAGACTCAAACAAAAATTGCTTAAACAAAGAGTAATAACTCAAAAACACGAAACACGACAGCTCGACAAACAACTCGATAAGCAAAACGACAACTCGATAAACAAAACAACAACTCGATAAACAAAACTTAACAAAACGAAGTGTACTTTGGACGATCTGGGCAACAGAACGCATCCGAAACGGAGGGAAATAGAGGCCTTCGACACATCCATTGCATGGAAATGCTTGATACTTTTCCTCGGAGGGTAAAACAGGGCTGAAGACACACATTGGAGCATGGCCGGCTACTTTTGGGGGCTGGCCGGCCAGATTTATTGCAGAGGGGAGGCCATTGGCCAGTTTTTGAAAAAGGAAATGGCCGGCCTGTCAGAAAAGGTGGCCGGCCGGCCACTTAGTCCAGCAACCGACCAATTTTTGACACTTGTCTCCCGAATAGTATCTTTTCCTCTTTAAAAGCCTTAGCTCCGTATTTTGACTCAATTCATCTTAGTTTTGCACAAGAATGGAGGCGTTTCTCGTTGAAAATCTCACAGCTTAGATCGCTTCTCTAGATGGTTCGGAAAAGTTGAACTTCCAGGGTTTCGGCTTGAATGCACTATTCACACTGAGCCACACTCCGCTACATCTTCCTTTCCTCCACGCCGCGGCGAGGTTTTGGAACCCGGTGACGCATGTCTTTAGCTTCGGTGGCAAGAGGTATGTTCAACTTTTGAAGATTTTCAAGTTTTGATGGAATCTGAGTGTCATGAAGAGATCTTGCCCCAGTTCCGCTTCGGCCAGGCCCAGGCTTTGGGGCGGATGTGTGGATTCACCGCGCATGATGCTCGATCTCTGATCTGTAATGGGGAACTGGATATCCACAGTTTGATTCATTGCTTTTCTGATGCTGGTGACCGCAGCAACCATTATTAGCAAGGTTTCCGGCAACACGCCCTTTGCTTGTGCTTGCTGTCTCACTTTCTGCTTTCCCCGGGCTTTGGCGGATTTAGCATTCATCTGATTGAAGTTGCTCAAGGCTTGAAAGAAGGAAAGAGCTGCATCGCCATGACCTTGGCCGAGACGCTGATGGGCTTGGATGCCTTCCATCGCCGGGAGACGACTAGATTTTCTGGGAGTCCACTACTGCTGCAGGTAATGTTTTCCACCCAATCTTACATATGTATTTGCTCACATCACTCGACCCTCAGGCTCGGCTTTTCTCACAAAAAAAACCTTTTTCTCGCTTTTCTCTCATCGTACATCTCTCTATTCTTTATTCTCTCATCTTTCATCCCTCCCCTGGGTATGGTTGATGGACAAATTGCAGGTTGTGGACTCTTGCCCAGCCTACTCAGCTCGCGGTTATTTCTTTCGACAGCGCCTAGTCGATGCCCCTGATGAATGGTGGTGGTTTGACTGGATGTGCAATTTGTCCGCAGATCGCATTGCTTGGCGTTGTCCTTGGCTCAATCTCCCGGTAATGAGCTATAGCATGTCCCGACTGATCGGGATCCAGTTGATTGGTCTGACCCACTGTGTATTCTACATTCCGTTCCGGTTTCTGCACCAGTTCGGTCATGATCAGATTTGCCCGCCAGAGGGGATTGAGTACCCGGCTGCTTTCCCGGTCCGAGGGGTTTCCAAACTAGCGAAACACACCTCGTATTCTGCTTCGTTGTTGGATATTTTGAATCGAAGTTTGAAGGCTAAGGGTATATGGGAATTGTCGAGTGCTATCAGCAACACCCCTATCCCATAACCGTACTATTTAGACGCTCCGTCAAAGTACATTGTCCAAATCTCTTCCTCGACTTGTAGAATAGCTTCATCTGGGAATAGGTATTCTACCACTTCATCCCCTTCCACTGGGTGATCTGCCAGGAACTCAGCTACTGCTCTCCTTTTGACAGACTTGCGAGTGACATACTTCAAATCAAATTCAGAGAGAAGAAGCAGCCAACGAGCTAGCCTACCCATAAGCGCTGGTTTCTCAAAGAGATATTTGATAGGATCTAATCTCGAAACCAGTATTACAAAGTGAGCTAACAGATAGTGCCTCAACTTCTTGGTAGCCCATACCAAGGCTAAGCAAGCCTTCTCTAGGGGAGTGTAACGGGTTTCATAGTCCATCATTTTCTTGCTCAGGTAGTAGATGGCTTTCTCCACCCTATCCTCAGATTCCTTCGCAAACATGCATCCCATCGTTGTGTCTGTTACTGACAGATACAAAATCAGGGGCTTTCCCGATTCTGGCGGTGACAACACATGCAGATTCTATAGATACTACTTGATCTGCTCAAAAGCAACCTGGCATCGGTCATCCCATTGGAATTTCTTTCCTTTCTTCAGGAGACCAAAAAGTGGTTCACAAGTTAAGGTTAATTTTGAGATAAACCGTCTTATGAATTGCACTTTACCTAGAAAGCCTCGCACCTCCTTTTCAGTACTTGGTGGTGGCATTTCTAAGATAGCCTTGATTTTTGAAGGGTCGACCTCGATCCCCCTTTGTGTAATAAGAAATCCCAGTATTTTTCCCGCTGTAACACCGAACGTACACTTCTGAGGATTTAACCGCAACCGAAATTCTCTGATCCTTTGAAAGAACTTCTGTAAGGCGGTGTAGTTACCCTCTCTTTCTTTCGACTTGACAATCATGTCGTCCACGTACACCTTAACCTCTTTGTGGATCATGTCGTGCAATATTGTGGTCGCGGCCCGTTGATAAGTAGCTCCAGCATTCTTCAACCCAAACAGCATTACTCTGTAGCAGTATGTCCCCCATGGGGTGGTGAATGCAGTCTTTTCCCGATCTTCAGGTGCCATCACTATCTGATTGTACCCTGAGAAGCCATCCATGAACGAAAGCAAAGCAAACCCCGCTGTGAAGTCCACTAACTCATCAATATGCGGCAAGGAAAGTCGTCCTTCGGACTAGCTCTGTTTAAATCCCTAAAATCCACGCACACCCGGATCCTACCATCCTTCTTCGGCACTGGAACGATGTTGGCCAACCAAGTCGGTATTGGATACCAGCAGGAAGCCTGCATCGATTTGCTTGGTGACCTCTTCTTAATCTTGAGAGCCCAGTCTGGGCGGATCCTTCTGAGTTTCTGTTTGACAGGTCGGGCCTCGGGGTAAGGGGGATCCGGTGCTGTACAATCTCAGGATCGATCCCAGGCATGTCTTCGTAGGACCACGCGGAAAACATCTTTTGAAATCTTTTAACAAAGCGACTAAGCGCTATCACGTTCCTCCGAAGACAACGTGGGACCCGATCTGGACAGCCGCGGGTCCTCCTCAGTACCAATATTCACGTAACGATTTCATCCGTTAAGGGTTTGACAAATCTCTCCTGCTCCTGCTCAATTAAACGTTGCAAATCGGAGGAATTTCTTCTCGTCGTTTTCTCAAAAATTTTGAAAGTCTGAGTTTATGCAATAAATTAAGGGCACAGAAAAGTACTCAGAAACCACAGTTATTTGATTCTCATTAAGCATATCCAAATCGTCCGAATTCTCGGTTACAACAGACTCAAATGAGAAAGAAAAAGACGACCTGGACATAACTGTGGCATCCGGGTTATCATCCCCAGGATTACCAGACTCAGACTCAGTCGAGCTGGAACCTGATTCCGACTCACAAGATTCTGTGGAATCAGATTCCGGCTCACTACTTGACCCGGTGTTGCTGGACAAAAATCCCTCCTCGTACTGCCAAGTGAGAGAGGGTGCGATAGATGCATCCAAAATAGTTGCTGGTAGGCCCGCAACCGTTTCATCCCCAATCATGGAAACCAAGGAGTTATCCCCCAAGCACTTTTGGTCGATCAAAGGATCTGAAAGTAGACATGCCAGTG
The DNA here is from genome assembly GCF_004153795.1 of Camellia sinensis. Lineage (NCBI taxonomy): Eukaryota > Viridiplantae > Streptophyta > Magnoliopsida > Ericales > Theaceae > Camellia > Camellia sinensis. The sequence goes on along the minus strand of NW_021027571.1, from coordinate 423,009 downwards.
CTACCCCCATCTCAAGTTCGGTGTCCTCAGACTGCACTTTCTTACTCTGTTCAACCTCAGCTGATGGGTCTGTCTGCTCTTCGGCAACGTCATCCCCGGGTAGTTGCAGGTCGAAGAAGATCTCGAAACCTGGCACGCGCTTCTTCTCCGCGTTTAGCCATGGCTCTGGGAAGCCGCAAAATAGAAAGTCCTCCCCCTCCCGGACGAAGCGTCCGTTTACGGTACCCTGAATGGGCCTATGCATTAACTCGAAAGGCTTCCCAGCCTGCTTTGCTCTGGCTCTTTCGGCCATCTCTTTACCCTTCCTCACCCAGTCCTCTTTGGTGGGCGTATAACCCAAGCCAAAGGTATGAGGGTTGTGTGGCACTTCGGCCAATGCTGCGATGCCTTTCCGGCCGCTTTTTCCCAATCCCATTTCGGGGATGTGTTGTAACTTGTTCATGAGGTAGACGGATTGAGCACTGACGTACACCCCCTCATTCACAGCCATAATATTCTGCACCACTCGAGCCTCAGCCAAAGTGAACCCTGATAAGAACACATCCTCAGTGCCATGCTCGATTTCCAAAACTGGTGTGGACACTTTCGGTGGCGGATAGATTGATGAATTCCCGAAGACAATAGCCACCCCCTTCCCGTGAGGGTACTTCAATATCTGATGTAAAGTGGAAGAGACTGCCTTTACTTGGTGCAACCACGGTCGCCCCAAGAGTAGGTTAAAGGTTGCAGGGACGTCCAAGACATGGAATTCAATGTTGTGTTGTCCTGGACCAACCTGGGTCTGAATTTTGACAGTCCCCATCACTTCCCTGCTAGTATTATCATATGCTCTGATCACTTGAGTAGTCGGCACGAAGTCCGCGGGCTTCGACCCGATTGCATACGCTGTTCTGGCTGGGTAGACATTGATGGCGGATCCGGTATCAACAAGTACCACCGGTATCCACTTGTCTCTACATTCCACAGAAACGTAGAGGGGTTTGTTATGATTTGTGCCCTCAGGCGGTAGTTCTTTTTCTGAAAAGGTTAATGCCGGGGAACCTCCTCCCGGAAAAACCAGCCCAACCAGCTGTTCTGGTGTAGTATTTATAGAGAGTTTGGACCTGTCCATGGCAGATAAGACAGCCTGTCTGTGCACTCATGAAGCCATAAGTAATCCCCATATAGAGATGTCTGCTTGTATCTTCTTTAGCTGTCTCAGTACAGCTTCCTCTTCGATCTGCTTCTCTTTCTGTCTCTCGGCTTCTTTGTCCTTCCCAGATGCCTCGGGTTGGTCTAGGTGTGGGAGCTTGAAGTACCGCCCGCTTCTCGTCATGTGATCAACCTCATCGAGGTACCAAGTGTCGTCCGGTTGATTGCTTCCCCAGTCTTCGTCTGTGTGGGCCAGACATAAGTCATCGTCTTCCCACCACATTCCGTTGGCATTCAAAAGGCACCTGTCTGGCTCGGGCATGTTTGTACTCACAGCACTTTCAGCCTGCATGCTCACAGCATCCTCTGTTCTTGTGCCCACAGCACTTCCGATTCCCTCATGGATTTTGGCTTTCCCGGTTCTCTCAGAACCCTGTTGTTCTACCTGCGTCAGTGTAGTTTGTTGTTCAACTTTCCCTGCATTCACAATGCTTCTGTCCTGAGCAAAATTCTTTGTAGCAGTGCTCTCCGGCAATGCACTCAGATTTTCGGCCCTTCCGGCCATAGTTGATACTCTCGCCCCTGCTGGGCCCTGTTTAGGTTGGGATTCTTCCACTACATTTGGCTGATCATCCAGCCATCCAATGGCCTCTGCCGATTCCTCATAATCAAACCAGTTGACTACCGCGCCCCCTGATTCTTGGTCATCAAAAAACTGTAGGTTGGCAAAGTCCTCCTCCACAGCTGTCAAATCATTTGCCCCTTGCTCAAATCCATCCCCCTGGATCACACACAGCTCTTCCTTCTCTGGCAATTCTATACCCAGCCCAATCTGGCTTGTTGACAAGATGTACTCCACTTGGATCGTAGGCTTCCCCAGCAAAACTCTGTTCAATCCAGACTCAACAATTCCATTCTTTCCTGAAGTCTGCCTTGCCCCATCTTCGATGGTCACCACCGATCGGCTCTGGTTGGTTGTGAGAACATGCACAAGAAGTCAGTGCAGTCGGGAAGGAGCACCTCCGGCTTAGGTAGATGGGTAGGAGTAATATAGATGCTAGGATCGTAAGACACGACCCCAGTCTGGATAAGATTGACTCTTTTGGGCGGTGGAGCTTGGTTGTGTGTAGGGAGTGGATTGGTTGTGACGTTGGGTTTTTCTGGCGGCAGAATCACATTTTTGTCAACGAGGTCTTGAATCTTGTGACGCAGCCTGAAACATTGGTTAGTATCATGGCCGTGCTGCTGGTGATATGTACAGTACTTGGCTGGGTTGTGAGAGGGTGGAAGTGGATTTGGTAATGGCCTCGGCTCTAGGGGTTTTAGATGCCCCTTTCTGATTAAGACCCCCAGAGCCTTGGACAAAGGCATGTACAGTGGGGTGAAGGTTCTTTGGCCTCTGGGCTGGTATTTAGTGGTTTGGGTATTACTTCTGGATGCACCTGAGAAGGGTGTGGCTGCCATGGGCCTTGGAAGGGGAGGGGGAATGGTGGTGACCATGCTGACCTCCGAAGCTCTTGCGGTTGCAGCGCCACTTGGGCCTGCGTTATTGTTACGGTTAAATGTTCTCCGGGGTTGCTCCCTGTCCTGGTCAATTAGACCTTGCTTCATCGCATCCTCGATTTGTACCTCCATCTCATGTAGATCGGAAAAGGTGGGGAAGGGGAGTACAATCATCTTCTACATCAATTTTGGTTGGAGATTGCACACAATCATCCTGATTTGGTCCTTATCAGTGGGCCTCAAAGTCATCATCGATGCCTTCGCCCTCCACCGAGTTACGAAATCTGAGAAAGTTTCTTTGGGATCCTGCCTCGTCGTTTCGAGATCACGAGTTGTAATCTCGATCTGGCTATTGTACGAGTACTGTGCGACAAAGGCCTCGGCCATTTCATCCCAACTTCTCTTTACCTCATCTTCTAACTTCGCGTACCAGATAGCGGCCACACCCGGCAGGGTTCGGCCGAACAGCAAAAGTTTTTGTGGTCGGGTTAGGCCCATTGGCCGCAATATATCTGAGAATAACTGGAGGTGGACCATGGGATCCCCAGATCCGTCGAAACGATCAATCTGCGGCATCTTGAATCTATCTGGCAAAGTTACGGCCACATCGGTGTATCCGTCCTCGATATCCGGAATAGCCTTTACTCCTTGTGATTTCTTGAAAAGCTTCTCGAGCCTGCTCAGTTTCAGAGCTGTATGGTCTGTTTCGAACTTGAAAGGAGAGTCCGGGTGATTGGGTGTATGGGTCTTGGACAGTTGAGGCAGAAGTGGGGGCGGAGCTGGCCCCGTTGGAAGGTCCGTGTCCTCTTGGATGTTCTGGATATTGGGTAAGGTGTTCTGGGTGTTTGGCAGAGCATTCTGGACAGTAGGTGCTTGCTCGGGTAACGGGACCCCTGGTGGAGGAGGAACTTGATGTGAGGCCGATGCTGCATTTTGCTGTTGAAGTCTACTGATTAGCTCGGCCTGCTGAGCCATGACTGTGGCCTGTTGTCTAGAGAACTCTGCTTGGCGGGCGGCGTCCTCCTGCATTTGTTTCATGCTCTCTTGGAGCTGGCGCATCATTTCCTCAATTCCTGCTACACTCTGTTGATCCTGCTGACTGACGGGTATGTGTATTTCTATGGCAGAAACTAAAACCTCAGCCCGACTGTTCACTACTAGGGTAGACCACTGTTCTGGTAACCTCTGCTCAGACACACTGCGTCTTCTTGACCTTCTTCTGACAACTGGGGGTAGAGAATGAAACACTGGCTGTCCGTCAACCAGATCCTCGGATCGATTGAGCCGGCGACCTCTTGTCCAAAGTGCTTGGGGAATATCTACTGGGTCGGAAGCAATTGTGCTAGAACTGCCATAGTAGAAAGATAAATAAAGCAATAAGGAAATAAATAAACAGATAAACGGACAGTATAATAGCTTAAAGTAAATGCATGACACACAGCCGGGCATAACAACACACGGTCGAAAAGTTGAATACACACTGTCCTCCAACACTGATTATTATCCCCGAATCACTGTCCCCGAAACTGAATCTCTGATACCTGCAAATAACTGATTCTCAAATACTGACTGATGCCCGCAGGCCTGATGCCCCAAAATCATAAACTGATATATGTAACCCTTGTAGAGACACACTCTAACAGCATATAACAGATAATTGAGAGCCAAAACACCCCTATGTTGGGGTAGGGTTTTCCCTGTCCTATTTTGTCGGAGCTAGGGCAGTATTTACTTTACTCTGTTTTTTCATTCTAGTGACAACTCATACGTTGTTCGTATATGTGGAATTGTCATGCAGAGGCATCTTCCTAAAGTCGTTCATAACCAACTATATAAACGAATCGGGGTTTGTGTTCCCATACTGGCAGAGCCCACAACCGGTCAGCCTTATGGTCATGCCTTGACAAGACAAGCCTCCGACAAACCGTTCAGGAATAGCAGATGGCAAACACGGTGTCCTAGGCGCACCAATGCAAAGAAACACACAAGTGTAATCAAAACAAGATATCATGAGTTCGAGTCAAGTTCTCTAAATCCCCAACGGAGTCTCCAGAAACTATAGACATCCCCGAACGCCCCGGGAGGAACGAGCTCCCCCGTTCCGTTCAATATTGGGCTCACTACAGTTCAGGACTCTCAAATTGTCACGGTTCTTAATCTGAACCAAAGAGTCCAAATCCGGCAAATCGTTTTGAGAAAACAGATTTTTAGAAAAGAAGTGCCAAACAGGGACTGCTTTGCCAGATACAGAGTCGCCACCTAAATATTTTATTTTGGGAAATTTAGGAAACCCTGACTCGTTGCCTAAGGCCACGTTGTCTGTCATCACCAAAGTTTCCTCAGCTCGGGAACTTGGGTACGATTGGGAAGGTCACTTCGTGAGCACCCCCGCTCGCCCGATCAAAGATCGGCCTCTACTAACCATGATATCTATTTTTGAAAAACATTGTGTGTTCTTATTCCGGTTATTAGCCTAGATTTACTATGTGATGCGCACAGCGTACAAGTATAGACTGGATCGCCTGAATTGGAACAAAACATTTCATGTTTGTTTTTGAAAGATGGTTTGATGGTGCTACTCGCAAGTAGGCTAAAAGTGGATTTGCCACCCTCGGGTGGGCTTAGAAAACATGATTTTGCCACTATCTAGTGGGCTTAAAACACACAATTTGATAATGTTCCAATCCAAATAACCCAACCTTCACCCACAGGCATTCAAGCAGTTATATCACATAAGCAATTAGCCTCATGGTAAGCATGCTATCATGGCAGTCACTCACACACATGCATGGATGTTAAAGCATAAACTTACCGAGTACTCTAAGCCAAAACAGAGCTAATTAGAAATCCATGCATGATCCTAACTATACAAAAATGCCTAATGCAACACATGCAAAAATGCAACTATAGCAGGCTCGGCTATTCTAAACATGGCATATGAAATGCTACAGCTAACATGTATTAATTTGGAATTGAAAATAAATGCAGTTAGTATGATGCGCCGAGCCCGGTGCATGCAAACAGATGAATGAATGCAAACATGCTATCATACTGTATGCTAATTGAAATATGCCCTAATCTAACCATCATAAGCAGGTAAATAAAAGGAGAAAGACGTGGGGTTGGAAGACATGCATCACACACACGCACACTTATTACAGTTGTGCCCTCGCACGGAGGATCCGAATAAAATAATATACAGTCCCAAATGAATATTACAGTCCAAATAATTACAAAATCCTAATTAAATTACAAATTTAACTAAGAAAACAATAAAACTGGCATGCAAGCCAGGGACTGCCTTGACTCTTCTCCGGATGATGATTGATGCATGCTCGGGTTGTCTTTGCACGGAAATCCACTGCGATGCCCCAATTAGCCTCTATTTTGCAATGATTTCTTGGAAAGCGCGCCAAGCCCCGGAAGACTGCTGATTCTTGATTTGCTGCAACAGAGAGCAGGAAAAAGGCATGGCAATGTATTTTCACAAATGTATGCATGCCTCGATCCTTGTGCCACCAATCACGCATCTCGATGCATGATGGCCGAGGAGTCAAATTGCAACTCAATATAGAATGAATGCACATGAAAACAAAACAAAACCTAGACTCCATCATGGATAATCCGGAGTGTCGGCGACTGGGAATTGAGACACGTTCCGTCACTCGGAATACGAAACGTACCTCATTTCCCGTGCCTGGGCTAATTCCTATCCCAAGCACAATGCAATATGCATGATATGCATAAAATGCAACTAAGATACAACCTAACATACACGATGCTATTGAAAAATTTGGGGGCATACACGATGCACGAGATAACATGGCATACACAATGCGCTAACATACGGCCTAGCATACACAATGCTATGAAATGAAATGGCATGCACAATGCAATATGGGCTTACACCAACATGAGTAGACCTCAGCCACACTCACATAAGAGGCCATGAGATGAAAATGAGACACTCGAAATGCGTGCACACATGCACGCAAACCGAGGACCGACCCTAAGGCATAAATGCCACTCTAACAAGACATGGCAAGGTGTGAAACATGGTATGCAAACATGCAAATTTAAGCGCTAAAATATGACCCAAAACAGTCCTGAATCATGGAAACATGGCACCGATGCATGAAATGAACCCGAAACACAAAACTAGGCATATGCATTGGCCTATAGCTATACAAAACATGCATTATTTGAGCATGAAATGTGAATATAGATTCAAGGCAGCCCAAAAAAAAGCATATTTACAGTTTTAGGTGAGGCCAAACAATGAACACAAATGGGGCTAAGCTAGCATGCAAAAATGGCCCCGAAATGTGAGATAAAGAAGCAAGTCATGGCTTCTGGCCTCAAACACGAGAGGGCCCTTCAACAATGTTGAAGAGGGACCCAAAACATGGCATTTTACAGTTTATGATCAAACCCAAAACAGTGCACAAGCATGCTCAAAATACTATGCAAAACAAGGCCAAAAAGAGAGCTATAACACAAAGTACAAAAAGGATGCCTCAAACAGTAAAAGACCCCGAATGAAACATGAAGAGGGGGTCAAAATAAGGCCATTTACATTTCGGCCCAGAGTCCAAAAATGCAAACACAAGGGGGTAACAAATCATGCAAAAATGGAGCCAAAAGAGAGATACAAAGGCAAGTGGTAAATGGAAACCTCAAAAAGTGATGAGTCCTTCAAAAATGTTGAAGAAGGGCTCAAAATAAGCCACTTTACAGTTTATGACAGAGATCAAAACAGTTTATATATAGGCCTAAAATACTATGCAAGGAAATGGCATAAAAGAAAGGTAAAGAAGCAAGTGCCACAAGGAAGCCTCAAACAGTGAGAGGCCCTTAAACAAACATGAAATAAAGCTTAAAAAAATTCTATTTTCAGTTAGGGTCAGAGCTCAAAAAAGTAAGCACAAGGAGCTAGAATATGAACCAAGAAAAGGGTCAAAAGGGGGAGAAGAGGACTTACCCTTGAAGACTAGTCTTTGACAGCCTTTTGGACTAAGATGCAGCACTCCTAGGCTCTGAAGAACAACCTCAAGCTGCTGGAATGGAGGATGGAAGGGTGGGGCTATGGGTTGGTGAAGCAATGAGTGTAGGACTTGAGAGGTTTGAAGCTTGGAAGTGTAGAGGGAGAGAGATACAATATGGGAGCTCAAAGGTGATTTTTCTAACCCCTAAACTAGAGCTGGGAGGCTGGTTTTATAGGCAAAAGAGGAGGAGAAATGGGGGGGAAAACAATTCAAGTTTCCCCCCAAAAAGTTGGCCCCCCAGATACAAAATCTGGGGGGAAAAGAGATACATATTTGAACTGTACCTGCAGCAAGGAGCAAGGCCGGCTGGTTATTGGAGTTACAGGTGGCCGGCCGGCTCTTCCCATGGCCGGCCAGCCAAGGGTCAAAAGGTTCAATGAGGATTAGTGGCCGGCCATGCCAAAAAAGGAGCCTCTCATGTGTGCACAACACAACCATGTGGTCAAAAACTGGAGAGAATGAACCAGAAGAGAGAAAAGGCCACTTCTAGGAGGGGTTCAAAAGGCTCAAAAGCAATTACTAGCCAGCCACCAAATATTGGTGGCCTCCCAGATGTGTACATCACAAATATGGGTTTTAGGGTGCAAGAAAATGGCCTAAGGGTAGTCAACATTGGCTTTGAAGTGAGAAAAATCGGGCGACGGAGGGCGATGAAGGGATAAAGTTGGCTGAAAGAAAAATTACTGGCCTCCCATCCTTCTATGACCTTCCTAGCAATGAAATAGAGGTCCCTGCCAAAAACGAACCAAAACCGATGCAAAATGAAGGTTCGGGGGCCGAAACGCGCAGCCCGAGGCCCCGAAAACTGACTGTTAGGCACCGGAAGTGGTGTTCAACCACGAAGTCGGTTTCTCGGACCACAGTGTCCCTCAAAAGGGAGGATATAAGACATATGCCAAGAACCGGGGCAAACGGAGATGGTTAAGTGGTCCCGAACCGAGGCACATGGCCAACGGCTCCGAAAAACCAAAAACCAGACTCCAAAAGGGCAAAATGGCCTACGACCACGAAACGTAGCCTACGGGCACTGAGAGATGATCTACGAGACCTCTCCCTCCCTTTGGGAAGATAAAATAAAGAAAACAGAGCCTGGTTCGCAAATCGAGACAAAGCACAAAAGAGTCCGGAAGTTCGGAGGCAAGGCTCGCAGCCGAGACTCTGAAACCTCAGAACGAGCACAATATGCAACATCACCAAGCGCTCAATCGGTGACGTCTGAGTCTTAAGGTCGGTCAAAAATGGGGTGTCTACAGATGTTCATCCTTAACAAACAATATCATAGTTTTCTTAAATATATCATACGTTTACATTTCCAATCATAGTTTAATAAACATAACTTTACTACACTACTACTCACAAATTGCTCCGTAAACGAGACTTTATCTTCTTCAGAGCTTAACCTACACAAAAGAAGAACAAAACATTGAAATTCCAAGCTTACATGTACAATATAACAAAGCTTTCGTCTAAGCTTAGTTAAACATTTTCTTAAATTCTCTCAAGTGTTTAGTGTTGTTCTAGGTCTAATTCAAGTCTTAACTAAGTGTCAAATGCATACAAGAACTGTCCTATATGAGAAAGAATCACAAAACAAACAAGTGCATGAAACAGGGAACTACCGCACGTGCCTTTTTTCATAATCGAATTTGGTTTTGGTAAATCTAGCCACATCTGCGGTTCTAAGAAAAATAGAGCAGTCGAAATTTTGTTGTGTTCTAAGTGTTCTTTTTTTGGTTCCAAACTAGGGTTCAAGCAAAATCAATCTAAAGCATGTAATTTTAAAGGTAAACGTGGGAGTACGATTGTTTGCCAAATCAAAAACATCAAAACATGGTTTGGTTTCAAGAATCCAAGATCATACTTCAAGATTTGTCATGGATTTCAAGAATCAACTCCTTTTCCAAACCCATTCATTTCTTTTCTCTGAAACATGATTTCAAATATGCACAACTATTGAAAATCAAAACAAGATATGGAGATAGAGATTTACATGCATCAAGAATATCAAAACAACTTTAAGATGATATAATTAATTGAGGCTGAATTGTATATCACTGGAGCCGATAATTAAGAGTTCTTAACCCTATTCTTAATTCAAGTTGTACATTTCACTACTATTCAATGTCAATCAGGTTTGATTTGGATGTGGTTGAAGCACAAAATGAGGAAAAAAATGCAATTTTAGCTAAAAAACAAGTCAACCCCGCACGTGCGGAGGGTCATTCATGCGCATGTGCCCTATCTTCCCGAAAGCCCGTGCACTCGGAAAAAACCAAACATGAGGAGGGTTTTTCCTGCACGTGGGGAGCCTTTACCGCACGTGCAGTGACATTTCCTACACATGCGGTCATACCTCAATTTGCGTACGTGTCATTCTAAACCTTTGTTGAAGGAGAAAAAGCTAAAAATGGATTCTGGGAATTTCTAAAGAAAATTAGAGGGTAGAGTTTGGGAGAGAAAGAAGTTTGCAGTTTCAAAGGATGTCTTCCATGGTAGCTGCTTCCTCTACATCTTCCCACTCGTCCATGAGTGGCTAGTTCTCCACTTTCTAGGGTTTTGATAAAACCCTAGCCACGTAAATAAGTTTTTTCTTAGGTTTTATTTATTTATTTATTGTTGTATGGTTTGAACAAGTTTTATGGTGTTTAAGAAGTTTTCTAACATATTTTTCTTTAATTTTCTTTAATTAAGTGTTCTTTCTATTTGTTGAATACTTTCCATGCAATTATTATCTTTTCTTTTGTATTCAAAGTGTGAGACAAGCCAACTAGAGATGAGTCGTGTTGCTACCCTTGTTTAGAGAAAACGACTCATTCTAATTGAGATGGTTTGTGCCAAGCTTGTAGTTGCAAAGTATTGGGTGGATCAAACCATAGCACAATCAATTTGAAATTTTAAACCTTATTTACGTAACTAGTAGTGAATTCAATGCCCTAGGATTTTTCCAAAATTTGTGTCTTAACCCTTACTTTTCATTTTCAATTCATTTTCTTAATTTCATTTTAATTCTCATTTAGTCATATTATCCATCAATAATTTTATCAAAATTAATTTAGGAACCTACCAATTAAATTAGTTTCATTTCACATTTGTTCATGTGGATCGATATCTAAATTTTCCATTATTCTAAGGAATTTGGGCGTAGTTTAGATCTTTTTTTCTTTTTTTAGTATGCAAAATGACCCATCAAATTTTGGCACCATTGCCAGGGAGACTTTGAAGGTGGGCTTGTGCTATGAGACTTTGAGAATACTAGATGAGATACTGTATGGTAATTCACTGATTGTTGAGCTTCACATTACACACGAGATGCAAATATTACTTTTAGTTTGAACACCTCTTGATGTTTCATATGTTCATATTAATTGATCTATGCCTAGCACTAGTATTGAAAAATCCATGAGATGAAGTGAAATATATGTCATTAGATGGTGTGAGATATTGGGCAGTGTTATTTGAGCGAATGATTCAAATGTTTTGAATGAGGTGTATGTGTATTGAATATTTGTGGGTATCATTTCTGGAAACCCTCATGAAACTATACTCGTCCTCTTAGGATAACTTTGTGGTTTAAAAGCTTGTTGCTTACACTAAATGCAATAGTTCTTCCCACGAAAGAGGAGGTCTTTGTTTTCTTTCTTTATTTCCTTAGTCGAGGACTAGTGAGTTGTAAGTTGGGGGAGTGATTGAGGCCGAATTGTATATCATTGAAGCTGATAATTAAGAGTTCTTAATTATATTCTTGATTCAAGTTGTACATTCCACTAATGTTTAATTTCAGTCAGGTTGGATTTGGAAGTGGTTGAAGCACAAAATGAGAAAAAGCATAGAATTTTAGCTAGAAAAAAAAAAAAAAAAAAGCCAACCCTGCACATGCAAAGGATCATTCTGCACGTGCGGCCTCTCGTCCTGAAATCCATGCATTCTGAAAAAGTCGCATGTGCAGTCATACCTCCATTAGCGTGTGCATTGTTTTAAACCTATTTTGAAGGTTGTAAGGTATAAAAGGAAGAAGAAAAAGCTGAAAAAGAGTTTCGGGATTTTCTAAGGAAAATGAAAGGCTAGGGTTTGGGAGACAAAAAAGTTTGGAGTTTTCAAGGATGTCTTCCATGGTGCTGCTTCCTCTACATTTTCCCACTTCTCCATGAGTGGCTAGTTCTTTACTTTCTAGCCAAGTACATAGGGTTTTTCTTAGGTTTTTGATTGTTGTAATATTTTGGACAAGTTGTATGGTGTTTAAGAAGTTTTCCAATACATTTTTCTTTCATTTTCTTTAAGTGTTCTTCTCTCTGTGATTATTGAATGCTATCCATACAATTATTAAAAGTGTGAGATAAGCCAAGTTACGAGAGACGGGTTGTGTTACTACCCTAGTTTAGAGCAAACGACTCGTACTACTTAACATGGTTTGTGCCTATACGTTGAACACGATAATCTTCTTCAACAATACTTCAAGCTTGTAGTTGCGAAGTATTGGGTGGTTCGAACCATAGCACAATCGATTTCCAATTTTAAATCTTATTTATGTAACTAGTGGTAACTTCATTGCCCTAGGATTTTTCCAAAATCAATAACTTAATCCTTACTTTTAATTGTCAATTCAATTTCTTAATTTCATTTTAATCCTCATTTAGTCATATGATCCATCAATATTGTTATCAAAATTAATTTAGGAACCTACCAATTAAATTAGTTCAATTTTGCATTTGTCCCTATGGATCGATATCTGGACTTGCCATTATTCTAAGAAATTTGGGCAGAGTTTAGATCTTTTTTCTTTTTCTTTTTTTGGTGCTCAAAACGATCCATCAAATTTTGGCGTTATTGCTAGGGAGACTTTGAAGGTGGGGTTATGCTATGAGACTTTGAGAATACTTGATGAGATACTGTATGGTAATTCACTGATTGTTGAACTTCACATTACACACGAGGTGCAAATATTACTTTCAATTTGAAAGCCTCTTGATGTTTCACATGTTCATGTGAATTGATCTATGCATAGCACTAGTATTGAATAATCCATGAGATAAAGTGACATATTTGTCGTTAGATGGTGTGAGATATTGGGAAGTGTTATTTGAGCAAATGATTCAAATGTTATGAATGAGGTGTATGTATGTTGAATGTTTGTGGATATCATTTCTAGAAACCCTCATGAGACTATACTCGTTGACTTGGGGTAACTTTGTAGTTTAAAGACTTGTTGTATATGCTAAATGCAATCGTTCATCCCACGAAAGATGAGGTAGCTAGATTTTTCTTTATTTTCTTTCTTTATTTCCTTGCATGAGGACTAGCAAGTTGTGAGTTGGGCAGTGTGATTGAGGCTGAATTGTATATCATTGAGGCCAATAATTGAGAGCTCTTAACCCTATTCTTGATTCAAGTTACATGTTATTACTGTTTAATGTCAATCAGGTTAGATTTGGATGCGGTTGAAGCACAAAATGAGCAAAAGAATGGAGTTTTAGCTGAAAAAAAAGCCAACCCCACATGTGTGGAGGATCATTCCCGCAAGTGCGGCCTCTTCTCCCGAAAGCCATGCATTTTGAAAAAGTCGTACGTGCGGAGCCTTTGCCACACATGCTATGACATTTCCTATACGTGCGATCGTACTACGTGCGCTTCATTCTAAACCTGTTTTGAAGGCTGGAAGGTACAAAAGAAGAAAAAAAAAGAGTTGAAAAAGGGTTCTGGAAATTTCTAAAGAAAATAAGACACTAGGATTTAGGGGAGAAAGGAGTTTGGAGTTTTGAAGTATGTCTTCCATGGTGGCTGCTTCCTCTACCTCTTCTCACTCCTCCATGAGTGGCTAGTTCTCCACTTTCTAGAGTTTTGATGAAACCCTAGCCAAGTAAATAGGGGTTTTCTTAGGTTTTTTTAATTGTTGTAATGGTTTGAACAAGTTGTATGGTGTTTAAGAAGTTTTCCAATATATTTTTCTTTCATTTTCTTCAAGTGTTCTTTTTTCTGTGATTGTTGAATACTTTCATACAATTGTTATATTTTCTTTCGTATTCAAAGTGTGAGATGAGCCATGCTATAAGAAATGATTCATGTTACTACCCTAGTTTAGAGTCAACGACTCGTACTACTTGAGATGATTCGTGCTTATACGTTAAACGTGATAATTTTCTTGACCAATACTTCACCCTTGTAGTTGCGAAGTATTGGGTGGTTCAAACCATAGCGCAATCGATTTCCAATTTTAAACCTTATTTATGTAACTAGTGGTGAATTTAATGCTGTAGAATTCCAAAATCAATATCTTAACCCATACTTTTAATTGTCAATTCAATTTCTTAATCTCATCTTAATTCTCATTTGGTCATATGATCAATCAATATTTTTATCAAAATTAATTTAGGAACCTAGTAATTAAAGTAGTTTAATTTCACATTTGTCATTATGGATTGATGTCTGGACTTGCCATTATTCTAAGTAATTTGGGCATAGTTTGGTTTTTTTTTTTTTTTTTTTTTTTTTTTTTTTTTTTGTGGTTTGAAAAATGACCCATCAAATTTTGGTGTCGTTGCCGGGGACTTTTGGAAAAATTAATTAATTTAAAGTTAGATTCTTATTTTAATTTTTAGTTTACGATTTTACGTTGTTGTGTTGTTAAGTGTGCAGAATTTGTTGCTAGTGGATCTATTACCGAAGTGCAAAGCGGAGCACAACCGAGCATAAAAATAAATTTAAAAAAAAAATACCTGCAACACCAATGTGCTAAAGCAAACATTTGCAAGCAAAGCACCAAAGTGCTAAAAAATGAGAGCTAAAGTGGAGGTTGGAGCCAACGGTCTACAAGTCAAGCACCCACAAGGTGAGTAAAGTGTTTTCATTAACCATTGTGAGTATTTCTCTCTTTAGTATTTTGTTTTTGTAGATTCCACACAAGAGTCAAAACTTAATGTATGTGAGTGGTGTATGCACGGGTGCCATTCTTGCCACCCAAAACTTTGGAGTTTGGATCTTGAACTAAAAAAGACTCTTAGAAATCTTAAAGCCTCTTCTTGTGTTCCTAGGATTGAATATCCATATCGATATCCATATCCAAAACCAATAAAGATGGCTGAACAAAATCTTCTCCCCGAATGGGCCCAATCGAACCCTTAAGGATTATTTCGCACACACTGTATACACTTCACCATCATGCATTCAGTTACCAGACACCACTGCTACCCACTATGAGATTAAGTCCAGCACTATTCAAATGATTCCATCATTCCATGGACTTGCTCATGATGACCCTTACAAGCATCTGCATGAATTTTTGAAAATTTGCTCTATAGTAAAGATCCAAAATTTCACCAATGAGGCCCTTATATTGAGACTATTTCCATTTTCACCTAAGGATAAGGCTAAACACTAGTTAAACTCCTTACCTGCTAATTTTATCACAACATAGGACCAATTACAGAAGAAGTTTTTGAGGAAGCACTTTCCCATTGGTAAGACCAACCAATTGAGTCGACCCATCACAAATTTTGCTCAAATTGATCGCAAGCAATTCCACGAAACATGGAAGAGACTTCGTGACCTTCTCAAACAGTGTCCTCACCGCCAAGTGTCCGATTGGCAACTTGTCCAGACCTTCTATTATGGCTTAACTGAGCCTCACTGTCAAATAGTGGATTTATCTTGTGGTGGGACATTTATGTAAAAGAGTGATGTCGAGGCATGGCAATTATTTGAAAACTTGAGTGATAATTCTCTTCACCATGCCTCCACAGCCCAACAAGTCTGGCAGCCTATTACTGTAGCCTCGAAAAGAGGGGGCATTTATGATGTTGAGCATAATGTCAAGTTAGCTCAACAAGTAAAGGCATTGTTCTACAAAATTAACCAGTTGTTAGCTTCATGCCATGCCTCTACACAACAAGTACAACCTCAATTCAATGAGGCTTGTGCTATTTGTACGAGCCCTGCTGATTACTTAAGTGAGTGCCCTTCAACATCACAATTTCAGGAGTTAGTCCAAAAGTATTTGAATGCAGCTCAATGATTCTCCAGACCAGGTAATGATCCATACTCCAACACATACAACTTGGGATGGAGAAACCACCCTAATTTTTCATGAAGACCCTCACCACTAGGTATTTCTTACACTCCTCTACCACCAAGGCAGAATTTTAATTATTTTACCAATCAAACTTCATACTGCATACCACAACCTTATCAACAACCACAACCCCCGCTTGCTCATCAAGGCAATTCAACGTTTGAGACTTAGGTGTTAGAATTTCTCTCAGAATTTAAAGGGCTAGCACCAGTAGTTCATTCCCATACTCATTTCATTGCCAAGCTTGAGGCCCAATTTGGCCAAATGGCTAATAACATGAATAAGAGAAATAAGGAAAAATTACCAAGTTAGACTGTGGCCAACCTTGAGTGACAATATGGGGCAGATGGATCGAGTGAGAGTGGAAAGCACCATGAACAAGTGCAAACAGTAATTACTTTGTGAACTGAGAGGGAGTTAGAACCTCAACTAGTTACTTCTGATACAATTAAGGCTAAAAAGGGTGACCACAATGGAAAAATTGAAAAGAGCAAAGGTGAGGGAGAAACATAGAAGAGGGATGAATTGGACCCTAGTACTTCATATGAGCCTAAGACACCATACGTTCCTAAGGCACCCTTTCCCCCAATGCCTTGACAAACCATCCATTTTCAAAAAAAAAGGCAGCATCTATGGAGGCGATGATAGAGGGTATTAAACAAGTGAAAATCAACCTTCCCTTGTTAGAGGCGATTAAATAAGTACCCTCCTATGTGAAATTTTTAAAGGACCTATGTATACAAAAGCGTAAATCTATGACACACATGTCCCAAAAGGTCTAACTCATAGAGCAAGTAAGCTTCATCTTGTTGATTGACATACCTCCAAAGCTTAAAGACCCGGGTGCCCCAACCATTGCCTGCATCATATAGGACCATTTCATTGATAGGGCCTCGCTAGATTTAGGAGCAAGTGTCAATTTGTTGCCATATTCTATGTACAAGTGTAGATCGCTCGAACGTCCCGCCTCCGCGAGCGAGGGCGCGAAATCACTTGTTCATTAGCTACTACAGTTCCGACTCAATGTCACGGTTCTGAATCTAATCTCACAAAGTGCAATGTGAGATCGATGAATCACCAAAGAGGCCAAATCTGACAAATCGCTTTGGAAAACTGATTTTTATAAATAAGTGTCAAACATGGACTGCTTTGCCAGATACAGAGTCGGCACCTAAATATTTTATTTTGGGAAATTTAGGAAACCCTGACTCGTGCCTAAGGCCACGTGTCCGTCATCATCAAAGTTGCCTTGGCTCGAGAACTTGGGTACGAGAGGGGAAGGTCATGCAATGAGCACCTCTGCTCGCTCGATCAAAGATTGGCCTTTACTAACATAATATGTTGTTTTTGAAAACAATGTGTTCTTATTCATGTTATTAACCTAGAATTACTATGTGATGCGCACAACATATAAGTATAGACTAGATCGCCTAAGTTGGAACAAAACATTACATGTTCGTTTGTTTGAAAATGGTATGAAGTTTGCTACTCGCAAGTAGGCTAAGACGCGGATTTCAATGAATTGTTCCAATTCAAGCAATCCAACTTTCACCCACAGGCATTCAAGCAGTTAAACACTTAAGTAGTTAGCCTCATGGCAAGCATGCTATCATGGTAGCACTTACACACATGCAGTATGCTAAAGCGTAAACACTCACAGTGTACTTCGAGCCAAAACAGAGAACTAGTTAGAAATCATGCATGACCCTAGCTCGTGTTAAGATGGCTAATGCAACACATGAGAAATGCAACAAAAATAGGCTCGGCTATCCTAAGATGTCATGTGAAATGCAACTTGGTATATGTATTCAAATTGGAATTGAAATACAATGCAGTTAGTATGATGCGCCGAGCCCAGTGCATGCAATATAGATGAATGAATGCACGCATGCGAAGCATAAGGTATGCTAATCGAAATATGCCCTAAAACTAACCATCGTAAGCGGTTAAGTAAAAGGGAGAAAGAAATGGGGGTTGAAAGACATGCATCACACATACGCACACTTATTACAACAGTTGGCCCTCTCGACAGAGGGTCCGAATAAGAAGCTAACTTGCTAATCAAACTAATTATTACAAAACAAAACTAGCTAACTAATCCTAGTTAACTAATTATTACAAAACAAATTGATAAACAAATTAACTATTAAAGTACAAAACCAAAGCATAAACTAGCTAAGAAAAGTAGCTAAGTAAGAAATAAAACAGGAGCCTCGGAGGGAGAAGAGTGTATGCATGCTCAGTCGCCTCGTTCGGAAATCCGTCGCGATGCCCTAACTTGCCTCTATTTGCAATTGTTCTCAGAACATTGTACCAAGCTCCAGAAAGCTTCAAACTCACCTTGGGGGCTGTAGACACCCCATTTTTGACCGTCCTCAAGACTTGGACGTCACCGTTTGAACACCCGGTGATCATCCATGTTTGTGTTCGTCTTGAGTTCCCGGAGGTCTCGGCTTACGCGCCTTGCCTCAGGATCTCTCGACTCGACTGTTTAGTGTCTGGTTGCACACAAAAACTTGTGCTTTGCCTTGGAGGGGCAGGGAATGCCTTGTGAGGCATCCCCACACATCACCGGCTATGGCCAGAGGCCATCGGCTGGTGTTTTGTTGCCATCGGCAATGTATATTGCCGGTAGGCATTCTTTGTTGCCGGTCGGCAGTACATTTTGTCAAAATGGCAATTTTGAGCAGCCACTACTGTTCATTCTGCTTTTGCAGATATTTTAATACAGCTGTTGGCATTTTTGTTCCCCTCCATACAGTGTATGGAGGGATGGCCTTCTTGTTAGCTTACCTTGTAAGCTTTACAAGATTGGCTCCTCTATAAGAGGAGCTCCCCTCTCCTTGCTTAGGTTAGACATTTTAGGGAGAAAAAACATTTTAGAAGCTCTGGTTCTAGGGTTAGAACTTATAACACATTCTATCTCTATATCTCTCTCTCTTGAGTGTTCTAGGTGTATTTGTTCATAGTATTGCACACAAACACCTACCGTTACACCTTCCTTTGGCTATTGAGGTTCTAAGGGATTGTTTTCAGAGTTTTGGAGCTGTTTTTGAGCTCAAAGAAGCTGCTGAGAGCTTCATTTGTGAAGAGGGTCTTCAAGGGTAACAATCTTACTCCTTTATTCCCCATTTTTACATACTATTTTTGCCTATCTCAGAACTGTTTTTGAGGCTTAGTGTATAATAAAAAAGTTCTGTTTTTGGGCCCTCTAAATAGTTTGTTTAGAGTGTTTTGTGGTTTGGAGGTGTTTGACCCCTCTTACGCCTTGAGAGGCCCCATTTTGTGCTATTTTGAGGGAGCTCCGGGACCTTGGTGTTTAGGCTCTCCTCTACCAAACTGAATATCTTGAGGGATTTCAGAGGTGAGGATGGTGCCTTGGGGTCCTAGGGAGGAGAGGGCTACCCCCTCTCCTTGTTGTCCTTGAAATGGACCATTTTTGGCCTCTTGAGGGAGCACTTAGCTAAGCTTCTTGTTGATCATGCCTAGGCTGATTTTTGTGCTTATTATGTCATAATATGCCTATGTTTTTAGTTAGTTTTGGTACATCATGCTTGCTTAGCATACATGCCTTGTAATGCCACTTTGTTGCCTTAACATGCCTTAGGTTGTAAACCATTGTTCAAGCATGTTTTAGGTCTAGCTTTGTGAAGCTTTTATGCTTATTTTGCCATGCTAAAGGTCTATCCTTAGTCATTTTGGTCGGCCATGATGTGTTTGGTATAGCCCCTTTGCATTTTTGGTTTGTTGGCCTTAAGTGTGTGAATGTATAGCATGCATCCTTGCCTTAATTTAGTGGGTTGGGACCGTTTACCATGTTATTTCAGTCCCTTTAACATGCTTGTATGCTTGCCTTGGATGCCTCTTTGAAGCTTTGAAAGCTTGTCTTGTATGCTCCATGTTTTGGTCATTGTGCATGCTTTTGAATTTGAGCCACTTAGATGCCATCTAGGTGTCCCTTGGGTGTTGTTTAGGTTCACATTAGACCTATTTTAAGTCCTCCTAGCCTTGTGAGTCTTGGTTGATTTAGTCTTGGTTTAAGCCTCTTGGCTTGTCTTAGGTTTTTGGCTTTGTTTGCATGCCTTGTTTATCTTGTTTAATTGGCTTAGCACCTTTTGTAACATGATTTTCAATGCTTACCTTGCATGCCATTAGTCCATGTTATGCCTCTTTCAAGTGTGCTTGAGAGTTGCCTTTTTATGCTTGAGTGTTAGCCCTTTAACATGTGCATGCATGTATGTGTGTTTAGTCCTCATTTCATAGCACTTATGGCCCCTGTTTTGGGCCTAATTAGAGCTGCCCAAACCATGCTTAAGTCCATCCTTTGCTTGCTTGCATGCTTACCTTGCATGTTTGTGTGCATGTTTGCATGTACATCTTGCATTCCCATGTTGCATCCTTAGCTTGCATGCCTAGGTTGCATTGCATCTAGCATGCATGTCTTGTTCCTTGATCTAGTGATAGGAATTGGGCTTTGGTTTGTTGGTTTGCATTGCACTTGACATCAAAATGTGCACACTTGGTCCCTTGGGCCATCACACATGGAAATGCGCGATTGATGGTCCGAGAACCAAGGACCATGTCCCTTTGAGTCATACACATGAAAAGGGGCTTGGTAGCTGCATACATTGCTTGAATTGCATTGTCATGCTGTGCCTTGCCTTTTGCTGCTGTTAATTGCAGATTCTGCAGGAACTTTCTGCCGACCGGCAGTGCCCAGTGTCGACCGGCAATCCTTCCTGGACCGATAGTTTCACCAACAGCCGGTGATCACACACCACTGCCGGTGGCCATTCTACTCAGCCGGTGGTGTCTCTCAATGTCCAAGGAAGCAATTCTGAGACTTCGGCAGTCTTCAAAGGGGCAGAGCAGGGAAAACAGAGGCAGCCTATGCATGGCAGTGCACTTCCGAGCAAGACCCGAGCACGCACGCATCGAACCCTCTTCCCGAGGCCCCTTTTATTGCTTTTCTTATGCTTAGTTAATTTGTTAATTAATTAGGTGAATTGTAATAACTAATTAGCTTGCGAGTTAGTTAATTTGTATTATTCTTTCGGTCCCTCCGAACGAGGGTGAATTTGTAATAAGTGTAGGTGAGTATGTGCAAGTCTTCCAATCCCCACTTCTTTCTTCCCTTTTACTTACCTGCTTTGATGGTTAGTAATAGGTCATGTTTAATTTAGCATACCTTATGCTACGCATGCGTGCATCCATACATTTGTCTTGCATGCACCGGGCTTGGTACATCATGCTAACTGCATTTGTACTTCAATTCCAAATTGAATACGTGCATCAATTGATTGCATTTCACATGCCATGTTTAGGTTAGCCGAGCCTACTCTAATTGCATCCTGCATGTGTTGCATTAGTCAATTTGACATGAACTAGGACCATGCATGTTGGCTAACTAGTTTATTGTTTTGGCACGGAGTACGATGTAAGTATTTTCATGCTTTAGCATATCGCATGTGTGTGAATGCTATCATGACAGCATTCTTACCATGTGGCTAGATGCTTATGTGATAAACTATTTGAATGCCTGTGGGTGAAGGTTGGATTGTCTGAGTTGGAAAAACTCGTTGAAATCCGTATTTTAGCCTACTTGCAAGTAGCAAATTCCAAAGTGTTTTTTTTTAAAGACAAACGGATATGCAATGCTTATGTCCAAATTAGGCAATCTAGTCTATACTTGTTTACCGTGCGCATAACATAGTAATGCTAGGCTAATAATTGGTTTAAGAACACATAACGTTTTCAAAAGCGGATATCACGGTTAGTAGAGGCCGATCTTCGGATCGGGCGAGAGGGGGTGCTCATAGCTGACCTTCCCCAATCGTACCCAAGTTCCCGAGCCGAGGCAACTTTGGTGATGACGGACACGTGGCCTTTGGCACCGAGTCAGGGTTTCCTAAATTCCCTCATTTTAAAATATTTAGGTGGCGACTCTGTATCTGGCAAAGCAGTCCATGTTTGGCACTTCTTTTCAAAAATCTGTTTCTCAAAACGATTTGCCGGATTTGGACTCTTTGGTTCAGATTAAGAACCGTGACACAAATCGAGTCCGAACTGTAGCGTGTAGTGAGGCCCACGTGGGCGCGTCTACAAGGGCTTGTGGGAGGGTTGCCGACCAGTTGTTGGGGTTGGAGCCCACCTGCCGACCACTTTTCTTTGTTGAAAATCAGAAAAAGTGGTCGACCAGCCACTTTCTCTGGTCGGCCGACCAGTTTTTCTGCACTTTTTCCAGTTTACTGCAACAAAGAACAAGAAAGGGCATGGCAATGTATTTGCAAGATATGTGTGCACAACCACCCTTCCTATCGTTTTATGAGCTCAAGGGAGTGTGGTTCTCGACCCTCGGGCCACCAATCACGCATCTCGATGCATGATGGCCCAGAAGCCAAATTGCACAATTCAATATGAAATGAATGCACAAATAAACACATAAATGCCTAGAACTCTATCATGTATGATCAAGAGCGTCAGCGACCGAGAATTGAGGCACATTTCATCACTTCAAATATGAAACATCCCTCGTTTCTCGTGTTTAGACTAACACCTATTCCAAACAAATGCAAAACAACTCAAACATGCAAACATGCAATGCAACTTAAGCATGCAAACATGCAATGCCAGACATGCAAAACACAATGCAACTACATTGCATACACAATGCAAAGAATAACATGACATACACAATGCAAAGAACAACATGGCATACACAATGCAATGTGACATGATTAACTTAACGAAGCTAATGACATGTGAACAATGCTAATGCATGCATACTCAATGCAAGGCTACATAAGCATGAAACAACATGATGCAATGCAACAACATTCATATAACATGCTCGATGGACTTAAACCAAAATGGACAGACCTTGGCCATGCCCAAATTAGTGGCCATAATAATGAAACTAAGGCATGAAGATCAAGACAAGCATGCTCAATGCAATGGCCCAAAGACTAGGCAACAATGTACGACCCTTAGAGGCACTCAAAGGGTGAATGAAATGGGAACATGGCAGTCCTATATGCTCTGAAATGTCATGATGAATGATGCCAAACCATGTACATGATGCAAATGAAGCATGCTATGGTGCCCAAAGCTTGAAGCAAGCATAGGCACTTGCACTACAACTATGCAAAACATGAAGCATATGGAAAAGACAACCCAAAATAGTCCTAGAACATGTCAAAATGATGCTAAAACATGTATGGAAGGAAGCCAAAACAAGCTAGCATGATAAGCATGAAGCATGAAATACGCAAGGCCAAAAGGGAGGATTACACTACACCTACTAAGACCAAGCATAGGATGACTTAACCAACAAAAATCAGAGTTATATCATGGCAAAATAACCCCAAAAACACACTGAAATGATAGCTCGCAAACTTAGGCATGAAGGCATACACAATAGTTCATGTTTAAAGCATAAAGGACAAACCCTCCAACGC
This sequence comes from Camellia sinensis, assembly GCF_004153795.1. NCBI lineage: Eukaryota > Viridiplantae > Streptophyta > Magnoliopsida > Ericales > Theaceae > Camellia > Camellia sinensis. The sequence continues at coordinate 399,811 of NW_021027571.1, read as the reverse complement.
ATTGAATAGGTGACAAATGTGAGTACATGACCATGAAACATGCACTAAAATAACATTACAAATGATGCCAAATCATTCAAGTAGGCCAAGCAATGCATGCTAGTGGACTTCATACACAAAACTAACAAGCTAGAATGCATTATAGCTATACAAGGCATGGCATGCATGACCAAGACAACACAAATCAAAGCTTTAGCATGGTAAAACAAGGACAAAAGCTTCTTAGAGCTAAGCCAAAAGCATGCTAGAATGACATGTTAAAGCATGGCACACATTAGGCTAATTCATAGAATTGCACTACAAGTGCATGGAGCACGCAAGGGCCAACCAAACCAAACCTAAACAGAGGTATGACATGGCAAAACACCACCAAAATCATGCTGAGATAGACTCAAATCAAGCTAGAATGACATGCTACTTCATGAAGCATACAAGACTAGTTTATGAGATTTACACTACAAGTGTACTAAGCATGCATGAGGTGACAAAACCAAGTCAAAACAGTGGCATGTCATGCTGAAATAAGGCCTAAAATAGGTTGAGATGTGGCCAACACAAGCTTAACGAACATGCTCAAACACCATCAAATAGGAGGGGATGACCCTCTCCTCTTTAGGACCTTAAAACACCATTTCCACCACTGAAATTCCTCTAAGTTATAGTGGTGAGAAGGCCAAAACAAGGTGGTCCCAATAGCTTAAAAAAAGGTTCAAAACAAGGCCTAACAAGGCACAAGAGGGGGTGGACCACCCCTAACACAAAAGTGACCTTAAACAAACATCACAAGCATGCAAAATCAAAATTTTTTATAGTAGAAAGTTAGCTTAAATCAGCATGCAAATAGGTCTAAAAGCTTAAGCAAAAATAGGGGTTTTAAGGGTTAAAAGCTCACCCTTGAAGAACACCTTCAAAGCTGCAACTCCAGCAACTTCTTTGAGCTCAAACCAGTCCAAGAACTCCAAAACCAACTCCAAGAAGCCTCAGCAACAAAAGGATGGTGTTTGAGTGTGTGTTTGTGTGCAACAGTATGATAAAATGACACTTTAAGGCACAAAAATAAAGAAGAAGAGCAATGTAGAGGCAAAGGTATATATGTATAGCTCAAGCACTTTTTTTTGAACTTAGAGGAGGGAGGGGGAGCTTTCCTCTTATAGAGAACAAAAGTGTAAGCTTGTTGGACAAGCTTAGGGTCTAAGGCCATCCCTCCATACACGTGTATGGAGGATGGTTTTAGTGCCTTCCAGCTATGACAGCTGGATAGAAAATATCACCAAAAAGGAGGTGGAAAGCTGCCGACCACTTAGTGGTCTTAGTGGTCGGCCAACTACTTTTATTGGTCGGCCGACCAGTGGAAGTGGTCGGCCAGAACAAAAAGTGGTCGGCCATGGTGGGAGATGGTCTGCAACATGAAAGCAAAGCAATGGTGTGGTGGCCGACCAAAAAAGGTGGCCCAAAGACCAAGAAAACCAGTTTTCTGACTAGAAAACTGGCTGGCAGGAGGAAAAGTGGTCTCCATGGGAAAGAAATGGTCTCCCACCCTTGTACCACCTTCCAAACAAGGAAAACAAGGTTTGTACCAAAAACAAACCAAAACGGATGCAAGACGAGAGATCAGGAGGCAAGGCGCGCAGCCGAGAGACCCGAAAACTAGTCTACGAGCACCAAAAGTGGTATACAACCACAAAAGTGGTCTCCCAGACCACAGTGTCCCTCTAGGCAGAGGCAACAAGGTGTGGTTCAAAAATCAAGCCAAACGGAGAACGTTAAGCGGTCCTGAGATAAGGCGCGCAGCCGAAGGCTCCAAAAATCGAAAACTAGTCTCCAAACGGGAAAAGTGGCCTACGACCACAAAAGGATGGTCTACAAGACCTCCCCCTCCCTTCAGAGAAGAGAAAATAAGATTCGGTCCACAAACCGAGCCAAAGCACAAAGAGTTCAGAGGCCCGGAGGCAAGGCTCTCGGCCAAAACTCCGAAAACTCGAAACGAGCTCAAACATGCATAATCATCGAGCGCTCAATCGATGACATCTGATTCTTAAGGTTGGTCAAAAATGGGGTGTCTACAATGAGGAATTCGGGCTGGGCGAGTTGAAGCCCACCATTGTCACACTCTAATTAGCTGACCGTTCCCTCAAAGTGCCTTGTGGTATGATTGAGGATGTTCCTGTGAAGATTGATAGGTTTTATTTTCCTGATAACTTTTTGGTTTTAGATATAGAACCGGTAGCTAACTCTAGAAAGCAAATCCTGGTAATTTTAAGCCGACATCATAAAGTTCACCATCATTTGTTTAGCGATCCCAATTTTGACCCGTCTCTTGTGGTGTTCCGAGCTCGGGTTGGTATGCTTTTGAACGATGTTACGTATCTTAGTTTCCGTTGTATTCCCCTTATTTATGGTTATCAGGTTATAGTGGTGTGTTTGGAACAGGTAATGTCTCCAAACCTTTAGATGCGAATCCAACCTAAATTGTGCCTTGTAGAGTTGTATCGGAAGTTAATTCTATCATGTTTTGCCATTTCCCTGAGTATGTCGGGGGTCGAGTCACCCTATACAGCTTACGGGGGTTGAGCTGCATGGCCAGCTCGCTGAAGCAAAAATGCAAAATGCATTCGAAGTTGCTTGTCTGCTCGAGTGGCCGTTTATGCACTCGAGCAGAGAATGTTTGCTTCCAGAAGTTTGACCAATCTACAAAAGTACTGCGAAAGTGAATTCAATGCTCGAGTGGGGATTTCCACGCTCGAGCAGACCATGTTATATCAATTCGTGAATCTAATATTTCAGATCACTTTTGTATATATCTCTCTCTCTCTCTAAAAACATTTCCTCTCCATTCTCTCTACATTTCTTTACATAAACTAGATCAAAAACCTTGATTTCTCAAGATCCATTTGAGTTTTTCCATTGCTTCTTCATCAAAGTGGGTTATCATCTCGACGGCTTCGTTGTGTACAGTGAAGACCGAGTTTCGACACTGTTGATTTTGGGGATTTCATCTCATTTCTTCTTCAAAACTTGAGGTAGGGATTTTCTTAGAGTTATATATATATTTTTGCAAAATCTATATGATTTTCGAAATCATCTTTCGATAGCTTTGAAAATTGATTGTTGATTCAAGAAGTTGAGCGATTTTGAAAGTGGGTTTGTCTCTTATTCTTTTAAAATGATCTTATGGGTTTTGATCTTCGTTGATTGAAGAAAAAATGATTTTGGAAAGTTTTCTTTCAAAAGATTTGAGTTGTATAGTTTTGGTGAGAAAACCTAGAATTTGAGAATTTTTTTAAAAGAGACTGAAAATCCATAAATGAGATTGTTATATTTATTTTGTGTGTCAAAATAAATGGATGTTTGGAAAATTTCTTATTTATATTTATATAAATGATGAATTTCAAGGAATATATGTTTGGAAAATTTCTTATTTATATTTATATAAATGATGAATTTCAAGGAATATGAGAATTGTTGTTCATTTTGGAAATTATTGTTTAAAACATTGAAATAGTTGAAAATAGGGAATTGTGTTATTCCTTGGATGATGAATTGGAATAAAAGTATTTATACTCATCTTGTGTTATTGGCATAACAATTCATTTGATTACATTAAATTTTGAAAGTTGATTTGAAAAGTTGCATTGAGAAAAGAGTGATGAGAAACAAGTTTTCATGAAATGTTTTTGGGGTAAATACGTTGGTAAGTCTTGATAGGTGGTGTAGATGATATTGAATAAGTTGGCCTCAGAGTTCGGGGTGAATGACCGAAAATTCGCGCGGATAGGTGTCAAGCCTTCTGGTTAATACCGGTAAAAATGACAATTTGGTAGTATTTGTATAGTCTACTTGTAGACACCGACATAGGGATTACCAGAGTCGTATTTACCGCCCTTGAAATAAATTGTTAAGTTTTGAACAATTGAAATTACATGATATCATTGAGGATGATGGTTTTCAAAAGATGAAAATGTGATTTATCTTTAAAAAGGGTATAGCATGGCATGTGCATTTCATCTCTTGAGACTTATATAAAATGTATATACTTTGTTACGGATTTCCTACTGGGTTTTATGCTCACCCTATGGGATTTTTGTGCCTGAAAAGATGTGGTGATACCCCCTAACTAAAGGCGAGGAAATGTGTGTTGAGAGTACGAGACTCTCATTTTGTTGTGACTCTGTGTGTAAGCCAAGGGCTGTATGTGTGCGAGTTTGAATAACCGTTTTGTGTAACCAGGCTCAAGCCTTGGAAACTTGTAAATCGTTGGGGGTATTTACTTGTTGTTGGATTAATGTATTGTTGCATGAAGAACTATTGTATCATGTAATGTAAGTTTGGAGATTTATATTCGGTTTTCCTTGAAAGGGCCATGATTGTTGTATTATCATTTGGGCTAAAAATTTGAGATTTTTCAACTTGGTATCAGAGTTACCTAGTTTGAATACTTGGAGCTCGTGGGAAGTGGTTGTTTAACCACAATGGGTTCATTTAGCATGCTTAGGAAGTGTTATGCATTTTGTGACTATGTGATAACATGTTTATGTGACTAAATGGGTAGGGGATTGAACTTTTGGGATGTTGTTTGTGCCTGTTAAATTCCTTGAGGTCTTATTAGAAGGGTGCTTGATCAATACTCATTCGACTAAGAATTCTTGGTTTTTTGTGGAACGAATCTCATCGTAAGACTGTAATTCGTATGTGTTTACATGACTAAGTGCTTATGTGGGGTGAGATTTAATTATTATATGGTAGAGGAATATATAGAATTATTGTGATCAAATGTGTAACGCAAGTTGCGGGCACGTGTGGGTTAGTGTGCTAAATTAATTCTATTATCATTTATAGAATGTCAGGAAGAGGTCAAACTCATTGTGGTAGAGGCGGGAGGCGTGGTAGGGCTCGTCGAGGTGTGCATGAAGTACCGGTCCATGAGGTTTCGGTGCAAGAGGAAGACTCTGGCCACGCTAATGTGGCCGAACAAGTGGGGAATGCGGGAATCCCGGGACAAGCGGGTCAAATTACAATGGGGGCCCTAGCCCGAGTAATGGCAGGGGCTTTAAGAAAGTCTATGAACTTGTTGAGGGTGGAGAATCAAGCCCGAGAGAACACCGCGGAGTCAAGGGCGAGTTTCCTTACTAGAGAGTTCTTGCGGGCTAAACCGGATGAGTTTCATGGTGGCCCCGAGCCCAAGAAAGTGGATGAGTGGCTCGAACAAACTATGAAGACATTTGAGATGCTTCACATCGAAGATAATGAACTAAGAGTGACTTTAGCGAGTGTAGACGCGCCCGAACATCCCGGGAAAATCCCATTTTGTTCATTGGGCTTACTACAGTTCGGACTCAATGTCACGGTTCTTAATCTGATCTCGCAAAGTGCAATGCGAGATTGATAAATCACCAAAGAATCCAAATCCGGCAAATCGTTTTTGAAAACTGATTTTTGTAAAGAAGCGCCAAACAAGGACTGCTTTGCCAGATATAGAGTCGCCACCTAAATGTTTTATTTTGGAAAATTTAGGAAACCCTGACTCGCGCCAAAGGCCACGTGTCCGTCATCACCAAAGTTGCCTCAGCTCGGGAACTTGGGTACGAAAAGGGAAGGTCATGCAATGAGCACCCCCGCTCGCCCGATCAAAGATCGGCCCTTACTAACATGATATCTTATTTTTGAAAACGCATGCGTTCTTATTCTGGTTTATTAGCCTAGAATTACTATGTGATGCGCACAACATACAAGTATAGACTGGATCGACTAAGTTAGAACAAAACATCTCATGTTTGTTTTTTAAAGCGGTTTGAAGGTGCTACTCGCAAGTAGGCTAAGACGTAGATTTTCCACCCTCAGGTGGGTTTAGAAAACATGATTTTGCCACTCCCAAGTGGCCTTAAAACTCGCATTTCGATGAATTGTCCCAATTCAAGTAATCTAACCTTCACCCACAGGCATTCAGGTAGTTATATCACATAAGCAGTTAGCCTCATGGCAAGCATGCTATCATGGCAGTCATTCACACACATGCAAGGATGCTAAAACATAAACACTTACCGAGTACTCCGAGCCAAAACAAAAGCTATGTTAGAAATCAATGCATGATCCTAGCTATGTCAAGAATGCCTAATGCAACACATACAAAATGCAACTAAGATAGGCTCGGCTATTCTAAAATGTCATGTGAAATGCAATTTGATACATGTATTCAAACAGGAATTGAAATACAATGAAGTTAGTATGATGCGCTGAGACCGGTGCATGCAAAACAAATGAATGGATGTAAACATGCGAGCATAAGGATGCTAATTGAAACATGCCCTAAAACTAACCATCGTAAGCTGGTAAATAAAAGGGAGAAAGAAATGGGGGTTGGAAGACATGCATCACACACACGCACACTTATTTACAACAGTTGTGCCCTCTCGACGGAGGGTCCGAATGAATAATACAGAACCAACTAGCTAATCTAGGCTAATCTAATTAAACTAGTTATTACACAACAGAATACATGTTGAAAGGCTCTAGTATGGAAAGCTAGTGAAGCATATTACACTAGAGACATGCAAGACGATGCTCAAATGACCAAACTAACCCCAAACAGACCCTATGCAGGCCAAAACAGTAGCAAAATGAGTTGGGATGATGGCTTCGAAAGGCACAAAAATGGGGCTCATGCAATGGCTCACAAATAGGGCATAAAAGCATAACTCTAAAGAGCACTTAAAGAGTGGAAAATTATGGAAGTACAGCAGCCCTACATGCTCTGAAATAACATTCCCAATGATGCCAAAACATGCAAATATCTCGAGTTAAGCATACAAGAGACCTCAAAACTCAAAGCTAGTCAAGGCTATTACACAACAAGCATGCATGGCAAGCATCATTCGACCAAGAGGCCTTAAAACAGAACTAAGACAGCCCAAAACATTAACAAAATCGTGTTGGAGCAAAGCCAAAATGTGCTAGAATAAAGAGCCAAAACATCATGCGAACCAAGCTAGTAAACAAGATTTACACTACAAGCATATGGAGCATGTGAGAGGTTACCAAACCAGCCAAAAATAGAGCCATGACATGTCGAATGATGACCAAAAAAAACATTGAAATGGAGCTAAAACATGCTAGATTTACATGCTACCTTGATGAGCCATACATGGGAATACACTACACATATGAGAAGCATGCCAAGGGTGACAAAACCAACCATGGACAGAGTCTAGGCAGGCCCTAAAAGTCACCAAAAAGTGCCTAAACCAAGCCTTGAAAGTATGAAAATGTATGCTCCTTTGATAGGCCAAAATGCAAGTAAATAAGACAAAAAGAGAGAGGGTCACCCCTCTCTGATTTAGGACCTCAAAACCACATGTCAATCACTGAAAATCCACTGGATTCTAGTGGCTAAAAAGGCCAAGCAAGGATTAGCTCAAAGGCCCTAAGGCATGGCACAAAACAAGGCCAAACAAGGCATGCAAGAGGGTAGGAGACCCTCAGCATCCAAGAGGCCTTAAACAAACATGTTAAGTGCTCAAAAATGAAGCTTTTTTAGTTTAAAACAAAGCTCAAATAAGCATGCAAGTATGGCTAAGAGAGTGACCAAAACAAAGCTTAAAAGGGAGAAAAGAGGTTACCCTTGAAGCTCAGCAAAACCAGCTGTAGACGTCCCCGAACGTCCTGGGAGGAAATCCCCCCAGTTTTGTTCATTGGGCTCACTACAGTTCAAGACTCAAAGTCACGGTCCTGTATCTAATCTCACAGAGTGCAATGCAAGACCGATAAATCATCAAAGAGTCCAAATCCGGCAAATCGTTTTTGAAAATAGATTTTTTTGAAAGAAGTGCCAAACATGGACTGCTTTGCCAGATACAGAGTCGCCGCCTAAATATTTTGTTTTGGGAAATTTAGGAAACCCTGACTCGTTTGCCTAAGGCCACGTGTCCGTCATCACCGAAGTTGCCTCAGCTCGGGAACTTGGGTACGATTGGGGAAGGTCACTTCGTGAGCACCCCCGCTCGCCCGATCAAAGAGCGGCCTCTACTAACCATGATATCTAGTTTTGAAAACATTATGCGTTCTTATTCCGGTTATTAACCTAGATTTACTATGTGATGCGCATAGCATACAAGTATAGACTGGATCACCTAAATTGGAACAAAACATTTCATTTTTGTTTATTTGAAAATGGTTTGATGGTGCTACTCGTAAGTAGGCTAAGACGTGGATTTGCCATCCTCAGGTGGGCTTAGAAAACAAGATGATTTGCCACTCTCAAGTGGGCTTAAAACTCATAATCGATGAATTGTTCCAATCCAAATAACCCAACCTTCATCCGCAGGCATTCAGGCAGGTATATCACATAAGCAAATAGCCTCATGGTAAGCATGCTATCATGGCAGTCAGTCACATGCATACAAGGATGCTAAAGCATAAAACTTACCGAGTATTCCAAGCCAAAACAGAAGTTGATTAGAAATCATGCATGATCCTAAATATATAGAAATGCTTGATGCAACACATGCAAAATGAAACTATAGTAGGCTCGGCTATTCTAAGGATGGCATGTGAAATGCTACAACTAACAAGTATTCAACTCGGAATTGAAATACAATGCAGTTAGTATGATGCGCCGAGCCCGGTGCATGCAATACAGATGAATGATGCAAACATGCAAGCATAAATATGCTAATTGAAACATGCCATAATCTAACCATCATAAGCGGGTAAATAAAAGGGAGAAAGACGTGGGGTTGGAAGACATACATCACACGCACGCACACTTATTACAATTGTGCCCTCGCTTGGAGGGTCTGAATAAATAATACAATCCAAATAAATAATTACAGTCTGAATGAATAATTAAATATTACAAAACCCTAATTAATTAACAAATTAACTAGGAAAGGAAATAAACTAGTATGCAAATTCATGGACCGCCTCAGCTCTGTTCCGAATGATGAAAGATGTATGCTTGAGTTGCCTTGCACGGAAATCCATTGCGATGCCCCGATTCGCCTCTGTTTGCAATTAATCTCGGAATGTTGTGCGAAGCTCTAGAAGGCTGCTGATTTCTGATTTGCTGCAACAGAGAGCAAAAAAGGGGCATGTCAAAGTATTTTCACATATGCATGCACACCTCGATCCTCGTGCCACCAATCACGCATCTCGATGCATGATGGCCGATGAGTCGAATTGCACGACCCAATGTAAAATGAATGCACATGGAAACACAACAAGGCCTAAACTCCATCATGGGTAATCCGAAGTGTCGGCGACCGGGAATTGAGACACATTCCGTCACTCGGAGTACGAAACGTCCCTCGTTTCCCTTGCTCGGGCTAACTCCTATCCCAAACACAATGCAAATGAGATGGCATACACAATGCGACTAACATACAACCTACCATACGCAATGCTATGAAATGGCATACACAATGCTCGATGTAACATGGCATAAACAATGCTCTAACATGCAACCTAGCATACGCAATGCTATGAAATGGCATACACAATGCACAATGGACTTACACTAACATGAGCGGACCTCAGCCACGCTCACATCAGTGGCCATTAGGATGGAAATGAGACAACCGAAACACATGCAAACTTGCACGGATACAAAGGACCGAACCTAAGGCATAACATACCACTCTACCAAAGCATGGCAAGGGATGCAATATGGCATAGAATAGCATAAATTACAGCTCTGAAACAGCATGCATTATGGTCCCGAAACATGCAAATATGTCACACAATGCAAGTTAGGGGGGGCCCGGGTACCGAAACTAGTGAAGTGCGTTACACTAGAGGTACCCAAAGCAATGCACCAAAGGCAAAACCAACCCCAAACAGACCCTAGGCAAGTCTGAAACAGTGGGGAAATGGCCTAAAATGGTGGCCCAACATGCAAGAAAATGGAGCTCATTCAATGGTCCGAAAACAAGGCATTCATGCACAACTCTCAAGCACACTTAAAGAGAGGAAACATGGCAATATGGCATTCGTATAGGCTCTGAAATGTGATGTAAAATGGCCTCAAAATATTAACACACCTCAGCACATGCATGCAATGGACCTCAAATCTCAAAGTTAAGCATGGGTATTGAACTACAAGCATGCAAAACAAACATCATTCAATCATGAGAAAGTCCAAAATAAGCACAATATCAGTTTATGACATGGCCAAAAAGTGCTAAAATCAAGGGCTCACAAAGCATGCAAAGAAAGCTAGTGAACCATGAGTTGTTCTACAACTATATGAAGCATGCAAAGGATGATCGAACCAACTATGGATAGGGTCATAACATGCCATATGATGACCAAATATATGCTGAAATGTAAACCAAACAAGCTAAAATGACATGGCATGGCATGGATCATATGAAGCTAGTTTAGGAGATTTACACTACAAGTGCATCATGCAAGCATGAAGTAACAAAACCAACCCAAAACAGGTTCATGGCATGGTAAAACATCACCAAAAACCCACTGAAATGGACTCAACACAAGCTAAGCACACATGCTACTTTGATGAGCTATGGATGGAGTTACACTACACATACTATATGCATGCAAAATATGACCAAACTAGCCATGGACAGGGCCAAGGTAGGTCCTAAAAGTCACAAAAATAGGCCAGAACCAAGCCTCAAAAATACATAGACGGATGGTCCTTTGGAAGGCCAAAAATGCAAGCAAAGAGGAACCAAAAGAGAGGGGGCCACCCCCTCTGATTAAGGACCTCAAAACCACACCTTTACCATTAAAAATCTGCTGGATTTCAGTGGTAGGAAGGCCAAACCAAGGCTAGCTCGGAGTTTCCAAGATATGGCTTAAAACAAAGCCAAACAAGGCATGCAAGAGGGCTACACACCCCTAACAGCAAAATGACCTTAAACAAACTTAAAAGGGACTTAAATACAAGACTTTTTCAGTTATAAGCAAAGCCTAAATCAATATGCAAAGAGGGCTAAAGCAAAGTGCAAGAAAGTGCAAAAATGGGGAAAATACTTACCCTTGAAGACCCTCTTCAAAACCAGCAACTTCAAGGGGTAGAAACTCACTTTCAGACCTCAAGAAGACCTCCCAAGAAGCTTTGTCCAATGGTGGTGGTGTATATCTAGGTGTTGTAGTGTAAAAGTGCAAGGAAATCCAACTCCAAAGTACAAGACACAAACAATATAGAGAGAAAGAGAGGTTTTTTCTTCCAAAGTTGCAGAACCCCTGGCAAAGAGGGGGGTCTCTTGCTTATATATAGGAATGCAAAGCCAAAGCTTCTTCAAGAAGCTTTACAAGGGCTTCATCCCTACATACACGTGTATGGAGGGGAGCAAACAAAAAACCAATTGGCTCAAAAGATCTGGAGGAAAACCAGCTGAGACAGGGGGGTGCCGGCCATCATCAATAGCCGGCAGTGGCTCACTGATGGCCGGCAGGGCATCACCAATGGCCAGCAGGAACAAGGCAATGGCCGGCAGTTCCATGCCATGGCCGGCAATGCACCAAGAAGGTCACTTTGAAAGGACCTAGTCAAGGTCCAAAAAAAAGGCAGAAAGGATACAGGGTCCGGGAAGCTCGAACCGGTGACGTTTCCGCCGCGACAGTCGAGTACTCAGTGAGCAATCAAACTAGTCAGCAGGAACAAGGCAATGGCCGGCAGTTCCATGCCATGGCCGGCAATGCACCAAGAAGGTCACTTTGAAAGGACCTAGTCAAGGTCCAAAAAAAAGGCAGAAAGGATACAGGGTCCGGGAAGCTCGAACCGGTGACGTTCCGCCGCGATAGTCGAGTACTCAGTGAGCAATCAAACTAGTTGTTGGGTGTACCTGCAAGCACAACCAAGTCTCGAGGACGGTCAAAAATGGGGTGTCTACAGTTGCCCCTCTTTGACAGAACTCGATAGTCACAAAGTGACGAGAGTGAGTGTCAAAGCCCAGAGACGACCCATTTTTGACAAGGTTGAAGACTTAGACAATCAATCAATATAGGCATGCGGAGATGTGCCCGAAGGCTGGGGCATAACGCAAATGGTATGCAAGATGCAATAGCATGACTTATAGTTATGCCAAGAATGTTGTAATAAAGCAAATCATGCAACAATTTTAAGCAGGTGAACAACAGTCCTACATATTTCGACATGAAGGATGTAAGAAAATTATGCAAATCTTACCACGTTTCATGCGGAGTGCATATAATACCTGTGCAGCTCGTTTGGTCGTGCCAGCTTCAAATGAACCGTACATACAATATCGTGCCTGAAAGAGAAACAAAACTTAGCAGGTATAATTTTGTTAGAAGTGTGCATAACAATGCAATGGAAAGTGCGTGACAACGCAAGTGAAGGGATGCATGACAATGCGGGTGGAAGGGGGTTCATAACAATGCGACGTAGGCGCGTGCATAACAATGCAATTTGAAACAAGCATAACAATGCGAGAGGTTGCCTAAACACATGTAAGTAAAGCATACGTGGAAACGCATGAAATGTGTAAGCAAGCAAGGTATGAACACATGTAAGTAAAGCATGCGGGATTAACGCAGGCAATGTGTATGGCAGGAATGAACACATGTAAGTAAAGTATGCAGTAACGCATACAATGTGTAAACTCCTGTGAGATGCATAAACACATGTAAGTAAAGCATACGTGGAAATGCATGCAATGTGTAAGCAAGCAAGGTATGAACACATGTAAGTAAAGCACACGTCGAAACGTATACAATGTGTAACCACCTAAGAATACATATACACATGTAAGTAAAGCATGCAGTAACGCAAGCAATGTGTATGGCAGGAATGAACACATGTAAGTAAAGTATGCAGTAACGCATACCATGTGTATGGCAGGAAACTGTGACAACTCATGATGAGGAAGTGCATAACGATGTGTGACAAGGCAATGCATGGCAATGCAAGATAGAGAAAATGCATGACAATGCATTTTAGAAATATGCAAAAACAATGCATGTGAACTAGACGGGTGTTTACTATAACAGACGAATGCTAATTGACAACAATAGAAGAGGAAGACGCTTAATAAGGACATCTTAAAAAGAGACCTCCGGTTTACCTCCCGGAGGGTTTGGGATGCGTCAAAAGGATACACCTCGTGCGCCTTGATTGGTGTAAATCACTGTATATTGAGGATGTGATTCCCGAGTTCCCACGAAGGCGATTCGAATCAATTTTCAAGCATTCCTCGGGATTGTTGGGGCCCAGGGACACATACCAAGATCAAATAGGCAAAGAAAGTTGATATGAGGCTGTTGGTCACTAGGGGCAACTGCCGGCCATCGCCGGTCATCAGAATACACTGCCGGCCATCGACAACAGTCTGCCGGCCATCGATGGGCACCTGCCGGCCATCGGTGGCAGATTCGGGCAAAGAGGGCTTTTAAGCCGTGGGTCTTTAAATAGGCTCAAAACCAACCCATTTGTTCACAAACTCTTCCATAGAAAACAATTTTCTTCCTTCCTAGGTGTGCCTTCTCTCTAGATTCGCGCATTTTGCGCGTTTCCCAACACCCTATACAACCTTGCATCACTAAGGATTCTGGGTATCCTTCGATTTGAACCGATCAGAAATTGCATCTGAGGCTTCTTTCATCATTTCCTGCATTCAAGGATCATTTCCCTCGATCTTCTCTCGAGGTTAGTTCACTTTCCCAGGTTTTTCAACTTTTCTTGAATTTTCTCTCTCTTAGGGTTTGAGTTTATTCAAAATTTCAATATTTTGCTCACTTTTGCTCATTTTCGCATCATTCTTTTGCATCCACCTCAGATGGCTGACGATGTGCCTCATGGCGAGGGCTTCCCCGCACTTCCTCCAGTAGAGTTAGCGACAGAGCTTATGGCTAAGCAAGAGGTTGAGCCTCAGCCGTTACCATTGGACGTACGTCCCTTCGACCCCGCGGTGTACCATCCGGAGACTCACATCATTCTGGTGGCGGGAGGCATCCATGCTTTTACCGATTTTGATGAGGATGTGCCAGACGACCTCTTGTTGAAAGAGCTGATGTCTCACTTGTCGGCCATTGCCGTGGAGGTACCACCTCTGTTTTTCTGTGGTATCACTTTCGAATACCTACATTTCTTGCATTGTTTCAATCTGATTGTGTCGCATGCTTTGATCTGACTGTATTTCATACATTGTTGATCTGCACTTGACTGTACTTTACACATCATTGCCCTGTATATACTGCACACAACCGCATCTCATGCGTCACTGTTCTGAATTCGAATGCATTTTTGACACATCACTGCTCTGGATGCAACTGTATTTTCAATACATCACTGATCTGATCTGATCTGTGTTGATCTGATTTGAACTGTGCTGATTTGGTTTGAAACTGTATTTTCAACAAGAGGGATCTCGCTCCTTCCGGGGCTACGGCGCTACGACCGCTCAAGATTGGTACGATGTGCTACCCGCGGGGGTCCGCCGGATTGTCAACGAGACCGACTTCGGTATAGTTTGCAGCATCTTGACGCAGGTTACAGCGAGTCGCCCTCTCCTGGGGGCTCTTGTGGAGAGGTGGTGGGACACCACCAATTCCTTCCATTTTTCCACAGCAGGGGAGATGACCATGACTCCTTTTGATTTTGCTATGATCACCGGTCTGGACGTGGGAGGTGATCCGATTCCCCTAGATCCCGACATGGGGGAGTGGGTGGCTGCATGGGATGTGTTGCTTGGAGCACGTCCACCCCTTGCTCGAGTAGGTATTGTTAGATACTCTTGGTTCGAGGAGCAGTTCCGCAAGGAGGATCCTGAGACCGATGAGGGAGTGGAGCAGTATGTCAGGGGCTTCCTCCTATTTGTTTTTGGTACCACCTTGTTTTCGAACAGGTGGAATACCGTGGGCTTGTACTTCTTGAGCGCCCTGGTGGTGCTTCCGCGGGTCTGCTCCTACAACTGGGGTGCAGCCGGCCTCACCACTCTTTATGGATACATGACCTCCACTTCTCGGATGCGTGAGAGATTGATTGGAGGCTACTGGCGAGCTTGGGAGGTGCACAACCTAATTTCCCCTTTTCATTACTTTGCTTAGCATTTGTACGTTTTGCTTTGTTCAACATTTGTACTTTCCATACTTACTATCACACTGTATGCTTTCTGCTATGCATTTTCTGTACACCATACACTGCACACTGCACACCATACACTGCACACTGGATCTAATGTCCGCTTTTCTAGGCCTGCCCCTGTTATGTACTATACTGCATTCTGCATTCTGCTTTCTGCATTCTTGTTCATGCGATGTACTGATCACATCTGTTCAACAGCTTTGGGTATATGCATACTTCCTAAGGCTTGCTTCAGATCCAGTGGAGGAGACTGTAGTGACGGTCCCGTTCTCTGATATATATGACGGTCCGCTCCGTCGTAGGACTCGGGAGGGCTTCATGTTCTTTCAACAATACTTTGACTCGGTTGCGGCAGGCGAGGTAAGTCTGCAATAGGATTATTTCAATTAAACCAATGCACCTGCCTTAGTTATTTGACGACTGACCATCTTACTGATTCTCTTTCTCAGATTACATGGCGACCATGGGAGGTGATTCCGTCAGGACTCCGGGATCGGTATCGCGTTGCCCAGATTATGTCTCAGTACCATATCCTCTTCGAGGGGCCGATCTGTCGGGCCTGGTTTCTGAGTGAGCGCTTTGTACGTCAGACTTTGGGGTTACCCACCCCATTTGTGCCGATAGCGCCTCCACCATCGATGAGGGAGACACACATGTTATCCGCCAACCAAGTGATCCAGTTCATGGTAGGGTTGGAGACAGATTACTTCCATGCCGAGGGCAACTACGCGACCTTCATTCAGACACATCTGATGCCGCCTTTGACTGGTGTCCGAGGAGGAGAGGGAGTGAGGGCTCTAGCTACGAGGGGCAGAGGTGGAGCGACCAGGTCTCGTAGGAGGAGAGGTCCTGAGGAGACGCAGGGGTCTAGATGGCCAGTGCTGCCTGCTACTATGACACTTCAAGGGCGAGCTGGAGAGATCTATCAGGTTCCCTTTGCTCCTTCTCCAGCTGGTCACGAGCTTGTCGAAGGTTATGGCTAGACTCCGGTATATACTACACTGTCATCCCTTGTACAGTCATCCGATTCCACTTGATATTCTGCCGAGTACTAATGATTTCAATCATTTTTGCAGGCTCCCATTAAGTATACTCGTCAGTCTCTGGCGATGACGGCTTCAGTGATAGGGATGTTGCAGACGAGCATGGACCTACTCAGTATCTACAGCATTCCAGTAAGTTCGCTCAAACTGCACTTCGTGCCACGAAGTCTTTTCTTCACACACCATCATTTGTACGGCTTACACACTGCATTGATCTGATACATTGTTCCCATACACCACTCACGGCATACATTCACTGCAAATCATTCACTATTCACAGTACATTATTTTTTTGCATCTGATACATTTTGATTACTAATGCATTTTGGTGGATTGTCCCTCCTTCAGATTCCTTTCTTGCCGCCAGGCCCATCGGGTATTCCAGCAGGAGCAGGGGTGGGCCCTTCAGCACCTCCTCAAGCAGCAGAGGAAGCAGGACGAGGGACTAGTTCACGGGGGCCTGCCCCTGATGATGATGAGTCTGATGAGGAGGTGATGAGTCCGCAGTCAGATTCAGAGTCGGATGCTGACGGTGGAGGTCCTGGACCTTCGTCTAGGAAGGGGACCAGGATGGATTCCCGCACTTGAGGCCAGTGGCGCTGATCCAGACATTTTGCTACTTCAGATGCTGATCCTCTTTTGTTTTATTTTCCTTTTACTAGTAGTTTTGCACATTGTACTGCGTTAGGCAGATTTGGTTTAAAACCAATCTCTTTTGTGAAAAGAAACTATGACGGAATGAAAACAGCCTTTTTGTTGAAAAATTGTTTTGTTTGTACATGCATCGCATTACTTTACACAACAATATAAATGAAATCGAAGTTTTTGTTTTGAAAACCAAACGCTTAAATTGCACTAATCAGGTAGTGAATTGACTAATAACAAAACAACTCAATAAACAAAATAAAGCCTAGCAAGTTACAACTCGATAAGCAAATTGCAACAACTCGATAAATGAAAAGAAGATAATTACAACCTAACATAGAAAAAAAAAATAATACGCCTTAAACGAGACACGACAAAGTCCAACAGGACAAAACAAGACCATGAAAGACACAAGGGATAGGACTGCACTACAACGGACAACTGGGTCTTCAGCGAGGGAGCCAATGAGCAAGAGGGAAGCACTGTCGGCCATCAATGGAGCCCTACCGGCCATCAGTGTGCCACTGCCGGCCACTGATGAGCCACTGCCAGCCATCGATGGCAGACTCTCCGAAATGACGACATCTGTCCTCCACTCACTTCCTTATCTTCTATATGAGTTCCAGCTTCGGGATTCTCTTCATTTCAGCTCAAATTTGCGCCAAATTGAAGCACTTCTTGCCCAAAACCTCACAAATTGGATCGTTTCTCTAGATGGCTCAGAAAAGTTGAACTTCTGGGGCTTCGGCTTGAACGCACTATTCACGCTGGACCGTCCTCCGCTGCACCTTCCTTTCCTCCATGCCGCGATAAGGTTTTGGAATCTGGTAACACATGTCTTTAGCTTTAGCGGGCAAGAGATGTGTCCTACCTTCGAGGATTTCCAAGCTTTGATGGAATCCGAGCGTAACGAGGAAATCTTGCCTCAACTCCGATTTGGTCACGGCCAAGCCCTAGGACAAATGTGCGGCCTCACTTTACATGATGCTCGATCATTGATTCACGATGGGGAGCTGGACATCCCAAGCTTGGTTTGTCGATTTTTTGATGCTGGCGACTACGATGACCATTATCGACAGGGCCATCGACGACACGCGCTTTGCCTATGCTTGCTATCTCATTTCTTATTTGCCTCAAGCTCCAGAGGATTCAGTGTCCGGTTGATCGAGATTGCCCAAGGCTTGAAGGAGGGCAAGAGCTGCGTTGTCATGACTCTGGTTGAGACATTGATGGGCTTAGGCGCCTTCTATCGCCGAGAGACGACCAGATTTGCGGGGAGTCCACTACTACTGCAGGTAATGTTTCCCACCCAATCTTACATATGTATTGCTCACATCACTCGGCCCTCAGGCTTGGTTTTTCTCGCAAAGCCTTTTTCTTACTTTTCTCTCATCGTACATCTCTCTATTCTTTATTCTCTCATTTTTCAATCCCTTCCCAGGTGTGGTTGATGGACAAGTTACAGATTATGGATTCTTACCCCACATACTCAGCTCGCGGCTACTTTTTCTGACAACGCCTGGTCGATGCCCTTGATGAGAGGTGGTGGTTCAACTGGATGTACAATTTGTCTGCAAACTGCATTGCTTGGCGCTGCCCCTGGCTCAATCTGCCGGCAATGAGTTACAACATGACCCGTCAACCTGGGATTCAATTGATTGGCATGACACACTGTGTTTTCTATTTTCCGTTCCGATTCCAACGCCAATTCGGACATGATCAGACTTGCCCGCCAGAGAGGATAGAGTATCCTGCTGCATTCCCGGTTCGAGGCACACAGCTTGCCCGGTATGCCACAGCATGGAGGACTAGAGAGCTCCTGGCCCCTGCTCCCACTTTCAGTTGCACTTTGTCTGATGAGTGCTTGGATTGGCTCAATGAAGAGGCACAGGAAGGGCCCACTTTGGTATCAGAGGCTTCGACCAGCTCTGGGAGGGGGCGCAAATAAAAAGCAACTTCAATTTGTATGCAAGAGCAGGTGAACTCTGTATTGAAATCAATGAAATTGAAGGTTGTGGGTACTGAAAATTTTTCGCTTCGGTCCAAAACTGGTCTAAGTTGTAAAAAGATTAATTTTGAACAAAGTCAACTTTTATTAAAACTTTTCAAAACCATTTTCGATATGGATCAGAACTAGACACGCCTGAAATCTGTCACTGAGATGCACAACCTCGGATCCTAGCAACTGGAAAGTTGCCCCTAGTCTGAATAGTACCACAGCATTGCGAAGCAATGGAAAGTTGCCCCTAGTCTGAAGAGCACTGCACCGGAGATCATAACTGAACTCTTGAATGCTGAATAGACAAAGATGGCCGAGATGATCAAATGGACTAAGTTGATTGGGGAAAAGTTTATGGCTGAACTTCAGGATGAAGTTGCCTACGTATCCCAAGGATGGGAATCAAGCCTTATGTAGTTCAGGCTAAGGTACACACGGGTATTAACCTCTCCTTTTGTGCTCTAACTTTTGCCAAGGCCGCCCTTTGCGGGTTTTCAACCTTGCAAGCTCAGTTTTTCTATTTTCCAATTTTCTGTGCTCTAACTTTTGCCGAGGTCGCCCTTTCGGGTTTTCAGCCTAGCGAGCCTCTCAGGGGTAATATTTCTTCAACTTGTCCATATTGATCGGTTGTTAAAACTCTAGGCCATCTAGGTCCATCAGAACCACAGCTCCACCTGACCAGATGGACTTGATGATGTAGGGACTAGTCCAATTGGGTCTGAACTTGCCCCTAGGGTCGTGGATGGGAGCTCGGTTGTCCTTGAGCACCAAATCTCCTTACTTTAGATTCCTGAACTTAACTTTCTTGTTAAAAGCCCTGGCAATTCTGCGCTGATAGCCTTGAACATGGTGCAGTGCTTTCAGCCTGTGTTCATCAAAAAGCATGAGTTCTTCAAATCTGCTCTGTTGCCAATCTGCTTCGGCTATCTGACACTCGGCCAGTACTCGTAATGACGGAACCTCAATCTCAATAGGTAGAATGACCTCCATCCCATAAACTAATGAATACGGAGTCGCCCCAATAGAAGATCTAATTGAAGTCCGGTACCCCCACAGAGCAAACGGTAGCTTGTCTGGCCAATCCCGGTAGGTTTCCACCATCTTCTGCAATATGTGCTTGATGTTCTTGTTGGCGGCCTCAACCGCTCCATTGGTTTGTGGCCGGTATGTGGATGACTTATGAAAAGCCACATTGTATTTTTCCAACAAATCAATTACTTCCTTTTTGAAGTGGGAACCATTATCTGAAATGACTTCGTTTGGGACCGCATAACAACAGATGATGTTTTTTCTGATGAATTTTGCAACATGCGACGCCTTCAACACCGCATAGGATTGGGCCTCAACCCATTTTGTGAAATAATCTATCGTGACTAGGATGAACTCATGCCCATTCGACCCCTTTGGAGTGACAGCCCCGATCACATCGATTCCCCAAACTGAAAATAGCCATGGTGAAGTCATATTGTACAGCTTTGACGGTGGAATATTTATGCGGTTTGCATGGATCTGACACTTGTGGCATCGCCGAACAAAGCTGATACAATCCTCCTCCATGGTGGACCAATAGTAACCTTGTCTGAGGATTTTCCGTGCCAGCATTACCCCGTTCATATGCGCACCGCATTCCCCTCCATGTATGGCCTCCATCAGGCATTTTGATTCTTCAGTTTCAACGCACAACTTATGCATTCCCAAATGACCTCTCTTATACAATTTACCTCCACAGATGATGAACTGAACGGCCATTCTTCTGATGGCCCTTTTATCCTTGGCATTTGCCCCTGGTGGATACGACTCTTTCTCCAAGAAATTCCAAATATCGTAATACCAGGGGTTCTCATCCTGAACCTGATCTATAGCAACAATTGACTTGTAAGTCGGCACAAATTTCTGGTCGATAATGACTGGACGCATCCGGACTCCAAACGGGATGTCTATCATGGAAGATAGAGTTGCTAGTGAATTTGCGAACCTGTTGTTTTCTCTTAGTAGATGAGTGAAGTTTAGCTTCTCAAACCGAGGAATCAGCAGATCCAAGGTTTGGTGATACATTATCATTTTTTCTTCTTTGACTTTCCAGTCTCCTTTTGCTTAAGACACAACAAGATTCAAGTCCCCGATGACGTCCAACCGTTTTGCCCCTAGTTCCAGAGCTGCCTCTAGACCGGCAATGCATGCCTCATATTCTGCTTCGTTGTTCGAAACTTTGAACCGGAGTTTGAAGGCTAGAGGGATACGGGAATTGTCGGGTGCTATCAGCAACACTCCTATCCCATACCCGTACTGGTTGGACGCTCCGTCAAAATACATCGTCCAAAACTCGTCGTCGATACGCAAAATGGCCTCATCTGGGAATAAGTACTCAACTGCTTCACCCCCTTCCACTGGATGATCGGCTAAGAATTCTGCTACTGCTCTTTCCTTGACTGACTTGCGCGTCACATATTTCAGATCGAATTCGGAAAGCAACAGCAACCAATGAGCTAGCCTACCCGTAAGTGCCAGTTTCTCGAAAAGATATTTGATGGGATCTAACCGCGAAACCAACATTACAGAGTGAGCTAACAGGTAGTGTCGCAGCTTCCTGGTAGCCCATACCAAGGCTAAGCAAGCCTTCTCCAATGGTGTGTAGCGAGTCTCATACTCTAGCATCTTCTTGCTCAGATAGTAGATAGCCCTTTCTACTTTATCTTCTGATTCCTGCGCAAACATGCAGCCCATTGTGGTCTCAGTTACTGAAAGGTACAATATCAACGGTCTCTCCGGTTTTGGTGGTGACAACACAGGTGGGTTCTGTAAATATTCCATGATCTTTTCAAAAGCAGCTTGGCACTGACCGTCCCACTGGAATTTCTTTCCTTTCTTCAAGAGACCAAAAAGTGGTTCACAAGTCAAGGTTAATTTTGAGATAAACCGTCTTATGAATTGCACTTTACCCAGAAAGCCTCGCACCTCCTTTTCAATCCTTGGTGGTGGCATTTCTAAGATGGCCTTGATTTTGGAAGGGTCGACTTCGATACCTCTCTGTGTAATAAGGAACCCCAGTATTTTCCCTACTGTAACACTGAACGTACACTTCTAAGGATTCAACCGCAACCGGAATTTTCTGATCTTTTGAAAGAACTTTTGAAAGGCGGTGTAGTGGCCCTCCCTTTCCTTAGATTTGACAATCATGTCGTCCACATACACGTCAACCTCTTTGTGGATCATGTCGTGCAATATTGTGGTCGCGGCTCGTTGATATGTAGCTCCAGCGTTCTTTAGCCCAAATGGCATCACTCTGTAGCAGTAAGTTCCCCACGGGGTGGTGAATGCAGTCTTTTCCTGGTCTTCAGGTGCCATCACTGTCTGGTTGTAGCCCAAAAAGCCATCCATGAACGAAAGCAAAGCATGCCCCGCCGTGAAGTCCACTAACTCATCGATATGCGGCAAGGGGAAGTCGTCCTTCGGACTAGCTTTATTCAAGTCCCTAAAATCCACGCATACCCGGATCCTACCATCCTTCTTCGACACCGGAACGATGTTGGCCAACCAAGTTGGGTATTCGGATACTAGAATGAAACCTGCGTCAATTTGCTTGGTGACCTCTTCCTTAATCTTGAGAGCCCAGTCTGGGCGGATCCTTCTGAGTTTTTGTTTAACGGGTCGGGCCTCGGGGTCAAGAGGGATCCGGTGCTGTACGATCTCAGGATCGATTCCAGGCATGTCTTCGTAGGACCATGAAAACGTCTTTGAAATCTTTTAATAAAACAACTAAGCGCTCGCGTTCCTCCGAAGACAACGTGGACCCAATCTGGACCAGCCGCGGGTCCTCCTCAGTACCGACATTCACAGTAGTGATTTCATCCATTAAGGGTTTAACAAATCTTTCCTGCTCTTGTTCAATTAAGCGTTGCAAAACCGGAGGAATTTCTTCCTCATCGTTTTTATCAAAATTTTGAAAGTCCTGATTCAAGTAATAAATCAAGGACACAGAGAAGTACTCAGAAATTACAGCCACATCATTCTCATTAAGCACATCCAAATCGTCTGATTCTTCGGTTACAACAGACTCAAAAGAAAAAGAAAAAGACGACCTGGACAGGACTGTGGCATCCGGGTTGTCACCTCCAGGAATACTGAACTCAGACTCAGTTGAGCTGGAACCTGATTCTGACTCACAAGACTCGGTGGAATCAGATTCCGACTCACTACCTGACCCGGTGCTACTTGACAAAAATCCCTCTTCATACTGCCAGATGAGAGAGGGTGCGATAGATGCATCCAAAATGTTTGCTGGTAGGCCCGCAGCCGTTTCATTCCCAATTACGCATACCGAGAAGTTATCCCCCAAGAACTTCTGTTCAATCGGAGGATCTGAAAGTAGACATGCCAGCGCTACCCCATTTCACTTTCGGCGTCCTCAGACTCCACTTTCTTGCTCTGCTCAACCTCAGCTAATGGGTCTGTCTGCTCTTCGGCAACGTCATCCCCAGGTAACTGCAGGTCAAAGAAGATCTTAAACCCCGGCACGCGCTTCCTCTCCGCGTTCAGCCACGGCTCTGGGAAGCCACAAAACGGAAAGTTCTCCCTCTCCCGAACGAAGCGTCCGTTTAGGGTACCCTGAATGGGCCGGTGCATTAAGTCAAAAGGCTTCCCCGCCTTCTTCGCTCTGGCTCTCCCAGCCATCTCTTTACCCTTCCTTATCCAATCCTCTTTGGTGGGCAAATAACCCAAGCCAAAGGTATGTGGGTTATGTGGCACCTCGGCCAATGCTGCGACGCCCTTCCGGCCGCTCTTTCCCAATCCCATCCCGGGGATGTGTTGAAGCTTGTTCATGAGGTATACTGATTGAGCACTGACATACACCCCCTCATTAACAGCTAAGATGTTCTATACGACCCGGGCCTCAGCTAGGGTAAAACCGGATAAGAACACATCCTCCATACCGTGCTCGATTTCCAAAATTGGCGTAGATATTTTCGGCGGTGGATGGATCGATGAATTTCCAAAAACAATAGCTACTCCCTTTCCATGGGGGTATTTCACCATTTGGTGCAAGGTAAAAGAAACTACCTTTACTTGATGCAGCCACGGCAGCCCCAAGAGTAGATTGAAAATGGCGGGAACCTCTAAGATGTGGAAGTTTACCTCATGCTGTCCCGGCCTAACCTTGGTCTGAATTTTCACTGTCCCCATGACTTCTCTGCTTGTGTTGTTGTATGCGGAATCACCTGGGCTGTTGGCACAAAGTCTGCAGTCTTCAAACCGATTGCATAGGCAGTCTTTACTGGACACACATTGATGGCGGACCCTATGTCGACAAGCACCACGGGTATCCATTTGTTTCTGCACTCCACGGAGATGTAGAGTGGCTTGTTATGGTTCGCACCCTCAGGTGGCAGTTCTTTGTCAGAAAAGGTCAACATCGGGGTAGCTCCTCCCGGAAAAACTAAGCCCACCAGCTGCTCAGCATGGTGTCTATTGAGAGCTTGGCCTTGTCTATGGCCGATAAGACGGCTTGTCGATGCACTCGCGATGCCATAAGCAGTCCCCAGATGGAGATTTCTGCCTGTATCCTTTTCAACTGCTTCAGTACAGCCTCTTCTTCGAGTTGCTTCTCTTTCTGCTTCTCCGCCTCCTTATCTTTCCCAGATGCCTTTGGCTGGTCTAGGTGCGAGGGCTTGAAATACCGCCCGCTCCTGGTCATATGATCAACTTCGCCGATATACCAGGTATCATCTGGCTGATTGCTCCCCCAATCCTCATCCGTGTGGGCAAGACATAAATCATAGTCCTCCCACCACATTCCGTCGGTAGCCAACAGACACCTGTCTGGCTCCAGTACAATTACATCCGCAGTACTCTCCGTCCACATGCTCGCAGCATTCTCTATCCTCGTGCACACAACACTTTCGGTCCCCTCAGGGCCCTTAGCTTTCCTGGTTCTCTCAGAATCCTCAAACCTTTCTTGTTCCCAACTGTGTCAGTACAGCTGGCTGTTCAGCAATTTCCGCATTCACAATGCCCAAGCCTTGAGCGAAATTCTTAGCACCGGCGCTCTCCGGCGATTCATTCTGATTTCCGGCCCTTCCGGCCATAACTGATATTCTTGCCCCTGCCGGGCCCTATTCCAACTGAGCTTCGTCAACAATGTCTAACAGGTCATCAAGCCACCCGGTGACCTCCGCTGACTCTTCAAAATCTGACAAGTTGACTACCATGCCCTCTAGCTCTTGTTCATTGAAAAATTGGAGGTTAGCAAAGTCCTCTTCCACAGCTGCCAGGTCATCTATCCTCTGACCAAATTCATCCCCTTGTATCATGCAAAGCTCTGTCCCGCCGGCAATTCAAAGTTCGGCCCAACTTGGCCCACTGATCGGATGTAGTCACTCGGATTGTAGGCTTCCTCAGGGAGACTCCTAGACTGCTCAAACCTTGACTCAACAATCCCATCCTCCTCTGCAATCTCCCCTGTGCTGTCTTCGACAGTCACCACCATTGGTTCGGGTTGGGTTCTGGGGATGTCCAACATGCACAAGTCAGTGCATTCGGGAAGGTTTAGGTAGGTGGGAAGGAGTGATATAGATGCTAGGATCGTAAGACGCGACCCGAGTCTGGATGAAGTTGATACGTTTGGGAGGTGGAGCTTGGTTGTGCGGAGGGAGAGGGTTGGTTGTGATGTTGGGTTTTTCTGGAGGCAGGATCACCCCGTTATCGATGAGATCTTGAATCTTATGACGTAATCGGTAGCATCGGTCGGTGTCATGATCGTGCTGTTGGTGAAATGCACAATATTTGGATGGGTTGTGGGTAGGGGAAAGTTTTTCCGGTAATGGCCGTGGCTCTAGGGGTTTTAGGTGCCCCTTTCTGATTAAAACCCCTAAAGCCTTGGACAAGGACACGTATAGTGGGGCGAATGCTCTTTGGCTTTTGGGTTGGTATTTGGCTGTTTATGTATTGCTTCCGGACGCGCCAGAGAAAGGTGTGGCTGCCGTGGGTCTTGGAGGGGGGATGATGGTGACCATGCTGACTTCCGAAGCCCTTGTATTCACAGCACTGCTTATGCCTGCATTGTTGTTGTGGTTGAAAGTCCTTCGGGACTGCTCCTTATCTTGGTCAATCAGACCGTGTTTTATTGCATCTTCGATCTGTACTCCCATCTCATGCAAATTAGAAAAGGTAGGGCAGGGAAAGGGAGCACGATCATTTTTTGCATTAGTTTCGGCTGGAGATTGCGCACAATCATCCGGATTTTATCTTTGTCGGTAGGCCTCAGGGTCATCATTGAAGCCTTCGCCCTCCACCGAGTTAGGAAATTCGAGAAGCTCTCCTTAGGCTCATGCCTTGTTGTTTCGAGATCTCGGGTTGTAATCTCGATTTGGGTATTGTAAGAGTATTGTGCAATAAAAGCCTCGGCCATCTCGTCTCAGTTTCGCTTGACATCATCTTCTAATTTTGCATACCAGATGGCGGCCACACCTGACAAGGTCCGGCCGAATAGTGAAAGCTTCTGTGGTATGGTGAGGCCCATCGGTCGTAGTATATCTGAGAACAACCGAAGATAGACCATGGGATCCCCGGATCCGTTAAAGCGGTCAATTTGTGGCATCTTGAACCTATCTGGCAGCGTCACGGCCACGTCAGTATATCCGTCCTCAATGTCTGGGATGGGCTTCACCCCCTGGGATTTCTTGAACAACTTCTCGAGCTTGCTCAATTTCAATGCTGTATGGTCTACCTCAAACTCAAAGGGAGAGTCTGGTTGATTGACAGGCGTAGGTGCCTTGGATAACTGTTGTAGAATCAGGGGCGGAGCCGGCCCCGTCGGGATGTCCGTATCTCCCTGGACATTTGATGCCTCCCCGGGTGCTGGAACTCCTGGTGGGGAAGGAGCTGGGTGTAAAGCAGATGCCCCGGTTTGTTGTTGCAA
Source organism: Camellia sinensis (assembly GCF_004153795.1). Classification (NCBI taxonomy): domain Eukaryota; kingdom Viridiplantae; phylum Streptophyta; class Magnoliopsida; order Ericales; family Theaceae; genus Camellia; species Camellia sinensis. The sequence goes on along the minus strand of NW_021027571.1, from coordinate 373,145 downwards.
CCTGGAAATTAACTCTGCCTGCAGGGCCATGATCTCGGCTTGTTGTTTGGCAAACTCATCCCAGCGAACAGTGTCCTGCTGCATGGCTCTCATGGTCTCCTACATCTGGCGCATCATTTCTTCAACTCCTGTCGTTCCCGCCATACTGCCCTGTTCTCTCTGAAATATCGGAAGGTCTAACTCTTGAGTAACCTCAGGAAGCTCAACCTGACTATTCAAAGTCCACCGATCTGGCAATCTCTGCTCGGATACACTGTGTCTTCTCGGCCTCCGTCTGATAACCGGGGGTAGAGAGTGGAACACTGGTTATCTATCAACCAGATCCTTAGATTGATTGAGTCAGTGACCTCTTATCCAGAGTGCCTGGGGAATATCTACTTGGTCTAAAGTAATTGTGCTAAACTACCTAGCAAAAAAATAAATAAAGCAATAATAAAGGAATAAACGAGCAGACAAACAGATAGCATAACAGCGTAAATAAACACAGCACACAGTCGGGTACAATTAACACGCAATTGATACACCATTCTCAAAGACTGATCATTATTCCGAAATCACTGTCTCCAGAGCTGAATCTGATACCCGCAGATAACTGATTCCGAAAATACCGAGCTGGTGCTCGCAGGCCTGATACCCAAAATACTGAACTGGTGCCCGCAGGCCTGATGCCCAAACTTGTAAACTGATACATGCATTCGTATAGAGATGCACTCTAAAAGCACATAACAAACAAGTGAGAGCCAAAACACCCCTATGTTGGGGTAAGGTTTCCCTGTCCTATTTTGTCAGGAACTAGGGTTTCACTACGCACGCAGCGGTTTCAAACAATCTATAAACGGGTAAGCAACCTGTCCTAGTTTGGATCGGTCACTATGGATTCCGAATATGCACTAGGTCGAATGGTCAAAAGGGTGCCTCGGTAAAACCGGGGTTTGTGTTCCCGTCGTGGCAGAGCCCGCAACCGGTCAGCCTTATGGCACGCTTCTCGAAGCGAGCCTCCAGCAAACCATTCAGGAATAGCATACGGCAAACACGGTGTCCTAGGCGCACCAATGCACATGCAATGTAAAGAAACACATAAGTGTAGTCAAAACCAGATATCATGAGTTCGAGTCAAGTTCTCTAACTCCCCAGCAGAGTCACCAGAAACAGTAGACGTCCCCAAACGTCCCGGGAGGAAATCCCCCCTGTTTTGTTCATTGGGCTCACTACAGTTCAGGACTCAAAGTCACGGTCCTGTATCTAATCTCACAGACTGCAATGCAAAACCGATGAATCATCAAAGAGTCCAAATCCGGCAAATCGTTTTTGAAAACAGATTTTTTTGAAAGAAGTGCCAAACATGGACTGCTTTGCCAGATACAGAGTCGCCACCTAAATATTTTATTTTGGGAAATTTAGGAAATCCTGACTCGTTGCCTAAGGCCACGTGTCCGTCATCACCAAAGCTGCCTCGGCTCGGGAACTTGGGTACGATTGGGGAAGGTCACTTCGTGAGCACCCCCGCTCGCCCGATCAAAGATCGGCCTCTACTAACCATGATATCTAGTTTTGAAAACATTATACGTTCTTATTCCGGTTATTAGCCTAGATTTACTATGTGATGCGCACAGCATACAATTATAGACTGGACCGCCTGAATTGGAACAAAACATTTCATTTTTGTTTATTTGAAAATGGTTTGATGGTGCTACTCGTAAGTAGGCTAAGACGTGGATTTGCCACCCTCGGGTGGGCTTAGAAAAGATGATTTGCCACTCTCAAGTGGGCTTAAAACTCACAATCGATGAATTGTTCCAATCCAAATAACCCAACCTTCATCCGCAGGCATTCAGGCAGGTATATCACATAAGCAAATAGCATCATGGTAAGCATGCTATCATAGCAGTCACTCACACGCATGCAAGGATGCTAAAGCATAAAACTTACCGAGTATTCCAAGCCAAAACATAAGTTGATTAGAAATCATGCATGATCCTAAATATACAGAAATGCTTAATGCAACACATGCAAAATGCAACTACAGTAGGCTCGGCTATTCTAAGGATGGTATGTGAAATGCTACAACTAACAAGTATTCAACTCGAAATTAAAATACAATGCAGTTAGTATGGTGCGCCGAGCCCGGTGCATGCAATACAGATGAATGATGCAAACATGCAAGCATAAGTATGCTAATTGAAACATGCCTTAATCTAACCATCATAAGCGGGTAAATAAAAGGGAGAAAGACGTGGGGTTAGAAGACATACATCACACGCACGCACACTTATTACAATTGTGCCCTCGCTTGGAGGGTCCGAATAAATAATACAATCCGAATAAATAATTACAGTCCGAATGAATAATTAAATATTACAAAACCCTAATTAATTAACAAATTAACTAGGAAAGCCAATAAACTAGTATGCAAATTCATGGACCGCCTCAGCTCTGTTCCGAATGATGAAAGATGCATGCTCGAGTTGCCTTGTGCGGAAATCCATTACGATGCCCCGATTCGCCTCTGTTTGCAATTAATCTCGGAATGTTGTGCGAAGTTCTAGAAGGCTGCTGATTTTTGATTTGCTGCAACAGAGAACAAGAAAGGGACATGGCAAAGTATTTTTACATATGTATGCACACCTCGATCCTCGTGCCACCAATCACGCATCTCGATGCATGGTGGCCGAGGAGTCAAACTGCACGACTCAATGTAAAATGAATGCACATGAAAACACAACAAGGCCTAAACTCCATCATAGGTAATCCGGAGTGTCGGCGACCGGGAATTGAGACACGTTCCGTCACTCAGAGTACGAAACGTCCCTCGTTTCCCGTGCTCAAGCTAACTCCTATCCCAAATACAATGCAAATGAGATGGCATACACAATGCGACTAACATACAACCTACCATACGCAATGCTATGAAATGGCATACACAATGCTCGATGTAATATGGCATACACAATGCTCTAACATGCAACCTAGCATACGCAATGCTATGAAATGGCATACACAATGCACGATGGACTTACACCAACATGAGTGGACCTCAGCCACGCTCACATCAGTGGCCATTAGGATGGAAATGAGACAACCGAAACACATGCAAACTTGCACAGATACAAAGGACTGACCCTGAGGCATAACATACCACTCTACCAAAGCATGGCAAGGGATGCAATATGGCATAGAATAGCATAAATTACAGCTCTGAAACAGCATGCAATATGGTCCCGAAACATGCAAATATGTCACACAATGCAAGCTAGGAGGGCCCGGGTACCGAAACTAGTGAAGTGCGTTACACTAGAGGTACCCAAAGCAATGCACCAAAGGCAAAACCAACCCCAAACAGACCCTAGGCAGATCTAAAACAGTGGGGCAATGTCCTAAAATGGTGGCCCAACATGCAAGAAAATGGAGCTCATTCAATTGTCTGAAAACAAGGCATTCATGCACAACTCTCAAGCACACTTAAAGAGATGAAAACATGAAATGTGATGTAAAATGGCCTCAAAACATGAACACACCTCAGCGCATGCATGCAATGGACCTCAAATCTCAAAGTTAAGCATGGGTATTGAACTACAAGCATGTAAAACAAACATCATTCAATCATGAGACCCAAAAATAGAGCTAGGACAATCCAAAATAAGCACAATATCAGTTTATGACATGGCCAAAAAGTGCTAAAATCGAGGGCCCACAAAGCATGCAAAGAAAGCTAGTGAACCATGAGTTGTTCTACAACTATATGAAGCATGCAAAGGATGATCGAACCAACTATGGATAGGGTCATAACATGTCAAATGATGACCAAATATATATTGAAATGTAAACCAAACAAGCTAAAATGACATGGCGTGGCATTGATCATATGAAGCTAGTTTAGGAGATTTACACTACAAGTGCATCATGCAAGCTTGGAGTAATAAAACCAACCCAAAACAGGTTCATGGCATGGTAAAACATCACCAAAAACCCACTGAAATGGACTCAACACAAGCTAAGTACACATGCTACTTTGATGAGCTATGGATGGAGTTACACTACACATACTATATGCATGCAAAATATGACCAAACCAGCCATGGACAGGGCCAAGGCAGGTCCTAAAAGTCACAAAAATAGGTCTGAACCAAGCCTCAAAAATACATAGAAGGATGGTCCTTTGGAAGGCCAAAAATACAAGCAAAGAGGAATCAAAAGAGAAGGGGCCACCTCCTCTGATTAAGGACCTCAAAACCACACCTTTACCACTGCAAATCCGCTGGATTTCAGTGGTAGGAAGGCCAAACCAAGGCTAGCTCGGAGGTTCCAAGATATGGCTTAAAACAAAGCCAAACAAAGCATACAAAAGGGCTACACACCCCTAAAAGCAAAATGACCTTAAACAAACATAAAAAGGACTTAAATACAAAACTTTTTTCAGTTATAAGCAAAGCCTAAATCAATATGCAAAGAGGGCTAAAGCAAGGTGCAAGAAAGTGCAAAAATGGGAAAAATACTTACCCTTGAAGACCCTCTTCGAAACCAGCAACTTCAGGGGGTAGAAACTCACTTTCAGACCTCAAGAAGACCTCCCAAGAAGCTTTGTCCAATGGTGGTGGTGTATATCTAGGTGTTGTAGTGTAAAAGTGCAGGGAAATCCAACTCCAATGCACAAGACACAAACAATATAGAGAGAAAGAGAGGTTTTTTTCTTCCAAAGTTGCAGAACCCCTGGCAAAGAGGGGGGTCTCTTGCTTATATAGAGGAATGCAAAGCCAAAGCTTCTTTAAGAAGCTTTACAAGGGCTTCATCCCTCCATACACGTGTATGGAGGGGAGCAAACAAAAAACCAGCTGGCTCAAAAGATCTGGAGGAAAACCAGCTAAGACAGGGGGGTGCCAGCCATCATCAATGGCCGGCAGTGGCTCACTGATGGCTGGTAGGGCATCACCAATGGCCGGCAGAAACAAGGCAATGGCCGGCAGTTCCATGCCATGGCCGGCAGTGCACCAAGAAGGTCACTTTGAAAGGACCTAGTCAAGGTCCAAAAAAAAGCAGAAAGGATACAGGGTCCGGGAAGCTCGAACTGGTGACGTTCCGCCGCGACAGTCGAGTACTCAGCGAGCAATCGAACTAGTTGTTGGGTGTACCTGCAAGCACAACCAAGTCTTGAGGACGGTCAAAAATGGGGTGTCTACACCAGCAGATTTTCTGAACCAAAAAATAACTCTTGAGCCCTCTCATGACCCTCTAGTAACTCAGTAACAAGGTAAGAGTGATTGGCTATAAGGTTGTGTGCACAAGTGTGAAGCAAAACACCAATATAGAGTGAGAAAGAGAGGGATATATGCCTATGCCTTAAACAAAATTTCAGAACCTCTGCCATGGAGAGGGAGAGCCTCTCTTATAGAGGAACAAAGTTAAAGCTTCCTCATGAGGCTAAAACTTGGATGCAATCCCTCCATACACGTATATAGAGGATACAGTCTGTGCCCTCCAGCTAGCATCCATTCAGTCTGACAAAATAGAAGAAAAGCTGCCAACCAAAAAAGGTGGTCAGTTGACCACCCAAAGTGGTCTCCCAGGAAAAAAAGTGGTCAGTAGGGGGAATTGGTGGTCTCCACACTGAAGGCAAGCCAATGGTGGGGTGGAAAACCAGAAAATATGGCCCAAAGACGAAGAAAACCAGTTTCCCGACCAAAAAACCAGCTGGCGGGGAGAAAAGTGGTCTCCGAGGATAAAAGCTGGTCTCCCACCCTTGTACCACTTCCCAAACAAGGAAAGTAAGGTTTGTACCCAAGATAAACCAAAACGGATGCAAGACGAGGGTTCGAGAGGCAAGACGCACGACCCGGAGTCCCGAAAACCAACTGCCGAGCATCAAAAGTGGCGTACGACCACAAAAGTGGTCTCCCGGACCACAGTATCCCTCTAGACAGAGGAAACAAGGTGTGTTCCAAAAACCGTGCCAAACGGAGAATGTTTAGCGGTCCCGAGCCGAGGCGCACGGCCGACGGCTCCAAAAATCGGAAGCTAGTCTCCAAATGGGAACAGTAGCCTACGACCACTGAGAGATAGTCTACAAGACCTCTCCCTCCCTCCGGGAAAAGAAAATAAGACTTGGTCCGCGGATCGAGTCAAAGCACAAAGGGTCCCGAGGTCTGGAGGCGAGGCTCTCAACCAAGAACTCTGAAATCTCGAAACGAGCACAACATGCGCAATCACCGAGCACTCAATCGATGATGTCTGAGTCTTAAGGTCGGTCAAAAATAGGGTGTCTACAGTTGCCCCTCTTTGACAGAACTCGAAAGTAATAAGTGACGAGCGTGAATGTCAAAGCCCAGAGACGACCCATTTTTGACAAGGCCAAAGACTTGAACAAACAGACGAGATAAACAAAGAGATGTGCCCACAGGCAGGGGCAAAATGCAAAAGACATGCACGAGGCTGAACATAACTTATGATCATGCAAAGAAAACTATAATGAAGCACATATACACAATAAATGCAACAATTTAAGCAATCAAATACAGACCAAACTACATCGCATGCAGAAAGGGTGTAAGAGAATTATACAATTCTCGCCATGTCTCACGTGGAGAATACAATACCTTCCGATTCGTCTGGTCGCACCAACTTCAAATGAACCGTGCATACAATATCATGCCTACAAAAGAAGAAAACTTAACAGGTACAATATAGTTAGCAACACATGCTCAACGCCATATCAAACGCGGACACATATGGTGCCGATGGAAAAGTGCATAGCAATGCAAGTGAAACGTACGTGACGACGCATGAAAAGTATGGGTGCATGGCAATGCCAGTGAAACGTGCACAACAATGCAAGTAGTGTGCATAACAATGCAGGAAAAGTGCAACTTCAAAAGCATGTTTGAAACAAAATGCTGAGTAAAGAAGTACAAGCCTTAAAGAGAGCAACTCAAACGCGACCTCCGATTTACCTCTCGGAGGGGTCGCAACGTACTCAAAAAGGATACACCTTGCTCTTGGCGAGTAAGGACGAGCCACGCAGCGAAAACTTGAATTGAAGTTCCCACGGAGACATTTCGCACTGAAAAATGCGCTTTTCTTGTACTTTCTTGAGAGCTGAGGATTCTAATCATCACCAAAATACACAGGGAGAACAAAGGGACCTTGGAGACCATCCAGGAGGACGGCCGGCCACCTAGGCTAGTGGCCGACCAGTTTTTGCTTACAAAGGTGGTCGGCCGACCAGAAAAACTGGTTGGCCGACCAGTTTACAGAAATTCGGGGCAATTTGGTCTTTTAAGGCCGGATCTTTAAGTTCACTTATCTAAATCACTTTTGCTCACACCTCCAAGGCCGAAATCAACTCATCTTGCTCCGTAGACCATTTTCTCTCTCAGATCTGCACTTTATACGCGTTTTCCAAAGCCCTACGCGAAGTTGTTTTGCGAAAACTTTCGATTCTCTTTGTTTTGAACCGATTAAAATTTGTTTTTGGGGCTTTTTTCTCCATTTTCAACACTTAAGGTATGTTTGTCTCGAACTTTGGCACATTTTCTCAGGAGTTGACTTTTGTTGACTTTTTCCTTTCCCGAGAGTTGACTTTTGTTGACTTTTTGAAATTTTGGCTCATTTCGCTCATTTTTGCTCATTTTTGCAGATTTCTTCGGATGGCGGATCACTTTCATCACAACGGAGGTTCTCCATATGCCGAGGACCAGCCAGGCATCATGTCATTGCCTCCGAGGATTCGGCCTTTCGACCCGGAGAGGTACCACCCTCAGGAGCATGTCCTGCCTCCTACCACCTTCTATCACTTTACTGACTTCGAGCGGCGAGCACCCGCGGACCTACTGCTATGGGAGCCAGAGTCTTATCTATCTCACCAGGCGCGAGAGGTACGTATTTCCCTTTTACATTCTCTGCAATGTATTTTTGCATTTCTTGCACACTTCATCTTCTCGCTGTGTATTATATCTGCTTGTTCTGAACACATTTACATACACAACATTCGGTCCATTTGGCACACAGCTCATACATAACAATACTCTATTGCTTTAGCACGCAGCTCCCAACAAAGTATTCTGTTCATTTGACAAGCAGCTCACGACACAATATTCGGTTCATTTGGCACGCAGCTTACTTTGAACACACGGTTCATTCTGACCGCACAGTTTGTCTCAGGCACACAGCACATTTTCGGGCACACAGTTCGTTTTCCAGGCACAGAGCTCGTTCTTTGGGCATATAGCTCATTTTTCGGGCACACAGCTCGTTCTTTGGGCACGCAGCTCGTTTTTCGGGCACACGGCTCGTCTTTATGTTTGAACACACGGCTCACACATTTCATTTACACGCGGCTCATACTGGACGCACAGTATTTGATTTAATTTGCACGCAGCTCATGCATTCCACTTTGAACACGCAGCTCAGACCTTTCAATTCTTAACACACAACCCATACATTTTTGTTTGCACGCAGCTCATACATGTCACTTTGAACACGCAGTTCATACCTTTCAATTCTAAACACATAGCCTATACATTTTTGTTTGCATGCAGCTCATACATTCCACTTTAAAACGCAGTTCATAAATCTTCATTTCTGATCACACAATTCATTTACTTCATTTCTGAACACATAGTTCATTTACTTTATTTGCACGCAGCTCATACATTTCATCCTGAAACTGAATACATCTGCTCATTCTGAATGCAGGTATCTTCTCGTTCCACACGGGGTTATGGATCGATCCTTGCTAGGGAGTGGTATACGGAGCTCCCAGATGTTGTACGTCACATCATGGACGAGGCAGGATTTGGACCTTTCTGCGCAGGGATATCACATTATCCAGCGAGTAGGACCCTTATGGGGGCACTTTTTGAGAGATGGTGGGGCACCACCAACTCGTTCCACTTTTCAGCTACTGGGGACATGACGATGACCCCGTATGACTTCTCTATGTTGACGGACCTTGACGTGGCCGGCCGACCAGTCCCCTATGACACAGACATGGGTGAGTGGGAGGCGGCTTGGATTTATCTGCTAGGAGCCCGCCCGTCGATAGACAGATCATCATGTAGAGTCAGGTACACCTGGTTCTCCGAGCGGTTTAAAAGGACTATGCCTGAGACTGTCGAGGAGATAGAGCAGTATGCCCGGTTCCTCATTGGGACCACTCTGTTCTCCGACAGGGGGAACCAAGTTGGACTTTATTTGGTCAATGCTTTGGTAGACCTATCGCAGGTCAGCCAGTATGATTAGGGTGGCACTGGCCTCGCTACCCTTTACTGTTATATGAGCGCGACCTCCCGCGGGCGAGGGAACATAGTAGGTGGCTACTGGAGAGCCTAAGAGGTACATTCTGCCCTCTTGATTTACATTTCCGCTTTTCATTATCTGTACACTACACACACGGCACACATTTCATTCTGTATCCTACATTCTGCACTCAGAATTCTGTATTTTCTGTACATTCTATATTCTGACAGCCACTGTCTTGTTTTTTTATAGCTATGGGTTTATGCCTACTTTCCGACATTAGCCCCTGAGCTCGAGGTGGAGGTACCTCTTGAGATCCCCTACTCTCGTAGATTTGAGGGTCGGTGTCGGCCGAGGACTCGGGAGACTTTGCCCTATCTCCGACAGTTCTTCGATACTGTACGGCCGACGGAGGTAATCCAAAACTCTCAGTTCGTCATGTTTTCAGCTTTGGTTCATCTTGCATAGTTACGACATCTAATCAGTTTATGCACTTGTTATCCGCAGATCACTTGGAAGCCCTGGGCACCCTTGTCAGGAGATGCCCGGTTCCGATTCCCTGGGGCATGGGCCTCTTCTCGATACAGGACTTTATTTGAGGGGCCAGTTGGCAGGGCCTGGTTTCTGGGGGATCACTTCTTGCGTCAAACAATGGGCAACCCTGATTAGGGTATCCCCTCAGCACCTCCAGAAGACATGCGATCCACTGAGAGACTCACTCCCTGGGAGGTCGAAGAGCTCATGTTAGGTACTGATGCAGTTCTGTTGCTGGAGGAGGGAGAGTATGCGACCTACCGCCGTACATACTTAATGCCTCCGCTGTCAGATGTCCGTGCCCCCAGGAGGAGGGCTGTTGACGTGCCTTCCTCGAGTCGCGCCCGAGCTAAAGACATTCCTTCGACCAGCGGAGCCGGCACATCAAGGGGTGGGGCTGGATAGATGCCCTCTACTTGCTAGTATGCCGAATGGCCAGATCTTCCGACCGGGCTGACAAGTTGGGAGTATGGGACACCATACCAGATCCCGCTAGAGCCTCCGCGGCTAGATCACCGATACGTTAGTGACCCTGACTCACCACCAGTATGCTTCACAGTTTTCATTCATCATTCAGATATATACTTAGACATTCATTCATTCACTGATGACTTGAACTTGCGTCTGTAACCTCCCAGAGAGTACACTGATGGGTTGCTCAGAGTGGTGGCCTCACTCGAGGGCATGGTCCTGCGGAGGGAGACACCGTTGTTCATCGCCGGCGTTTCGGTACTTTTCAATTTTCTTGCATTTATCATACTTCTGATGACATACTGAAATTGAATATTTCACTCCATTGGTTAACTGCACGTGTAGAGCACATCTGACACACACCATATTCATAAACTATATCTGCATGCACACACTTTATGTAGCATTCTTGCATCTGCATCTAATATACAGACTAGCTAATGCACTAAAACTGTTCTTTTTAGGTCCCACCACCACAGACTGGGCCATCCAGGCCTTCTCAAGGGGCTGGAAAAGGGGACTCGACTCGCAGCCGAGGCAGACGTAGAGCGCCTATCAGAGATGATGAGGAGTCCAGCGAGGAGGAGGAGTCTGCGCATCCTCAGTCGAAGACATCTGCAGGCAGAGAGGAGGACTCTAGCTACAGTTCTGAGAGTGGAGGTGATGCCGGGGAGGGTTCCGAGGATGGCAGCTCCGATTCGGATGGTGGTGCTGGTGGAGGTGGTGCAGAGGCTGCTCAGCCGAAGAGGATGAAGAGAGCCTCCCGATCTTGAGCTTGACAGCACTGATGCAGATGTTCTTGCTTTATTTTCTTTTTTTTTTTACTAGTAGTTATAGCACATCAGCTTTAGGCAGTTTTATTTTCTTTAAAACTTGTACCCTGTTGTAAAATGTTGTAACAAAAGAAGCTATGATGGAATGAAATAGCTTTTTGTTCAAAAAGTGTTGTATTTTGCATTCTTAGCATCGCATCGCATCATTTTACAAGAAAATGAGATTGAATAGAAATCAAGCATTGTACATTGCCAAGTCAGGTAATGAGCCAACATAGTAAACTAAACAGCTTAACTTTACTAAGAAACAACAAAACCTCAGCAAGTTTACAACTCGATAAGCAAATTTCGACAATGTTGATAAACAAAGAGCAACAATTCAATGAACAAAACTCGACAACTCGATAAAACTTAACAACTCGATAAGCAAAACTTAACAACTCGATAAGAAAAACTTAACAACTCGATAAGCAAAACTTAACTACTCGAAAAGCAAATGCATTTCGGACAAACGGGGCGACGGAACATATCTGAAACAAAGGTAAACTCGGACCTTCAACACTCCCAACACATGGAAAGGCTAGGAGCTCTCTTCTAGAGACTAGGAAAATGCCAAAAACCAGTTTTTCTCCATGGCCGACCACCAAAAGTGGCTGGCTGACCAGTTTTTTGCTCAGTAAACCAGTTATGTGGTCGGCCGACCAGAAAAACTGGCTGGCTGACCAGAAAAAGTGGTCGGCCGACCAGTTGGCATGGTGACCTCCAGATTTTTGACACTTGTCCTCCAAACAGTGCCTTATCCTCTATAAAAGTTCCAGCTTCGTGGTTCTCTCATTCCATCTCAGTTTTACATCAAAATGGAGGCATTTCTCATCCAAAATCTCACAACTTGGATTGCTACCTTAGACGGCTCAGAAAAGTTGAACTTCCGAGGCTTCGACATAAATGCACTATTCACGCTGAGTCACACTCCGTTGCAACTTCCGTTTCTCCATGTCGCGGCAAGGTTTTGGAACCCGGTAACACATGTTTTTAGTTTTGGCGGGCAAGAGATGTGTTCTACCTTCGAAGACTTCCAAGCTTTGATGAAACCGAGCACAACGAAGAAATCTTGCCTCAGCTTCGCTTCGGCCACGCCCAAGCCTTAGGACAAATGTGTGGGCTCACTATGCATGACGCTCGGTCTTTGATCTGCGACAGAGAATTGGACATCCTCAACTTGATTCATCATTTTTCCAATGCCGATGACCACGGTGATCACCACTGGCAAGGTTTTCGGCGACATGCCCTTTACTTGTACATGTTGTCTCACTTTTTGCTTGCCCCAAGCTTCAGTGGGCCTAGCGTTCGTTTGATCGAAGTTACGCAAGGCTTGAAAGAGGGCAAGAGCTGTATTGCTACAACATTGGCCGAGACATTGATGGGCTTGGATGCTTTCCATCGCCGGGAAACAACCAGATTTGCCAGGAGTCCACTACTGTTGCAGGTAATGTTCCCACCCTTCCTCACATATATTACTCACATCACTCAGCCCTCAGGCTCGGTTTTTCTCACAAAACCCTTTTCTCACTTTTCTCTCAACGTACACCTCTCTATTCTTTATTCTCTCATTTTCCATCCCTTCCCAGGTGTGGTTAATGGACAAGTTGCAGGTTGTGGACTCTTCCCAGCATACTCAGCTCGTGGCTACTTCTTCCGGCGACATCTAGTCGATGCCCTTGATGAGGGATGGTGGTTCGACTGGATATGCAGTTTGTCCGCAGACCGTATTGCTTGGTGTTGTCCTTGGCTCAATCTACCGGTAATGAGCTACAGCATGTCCCGGCAGACCGGGATTCAGTTGATTGGCCTGACACATTGCGTGTTATACTTTCCTTTCCGGTTCCAGTGCCCGTTCGGCCATGATCAGATTTTCCCGGCAGAGGGGATAGAGTACCCAGCTGCATTTTCGGTCTGAGGCGCATAACTAGCTCGGCATGCCACGGCATGGAGGACGAGAGAGCTTCTGGCCCCCGCTCCCACTTTCAGTTACACCTTTTCTGATGAGTGCATAGATTGGCTCACTGAAGAGGCACAGATTGGGCCCAACTTAGCATTAGAGGCTTCGACCAACTCTGGGAGGGGACGCGGGAACACCTGACTATGCCCCTAATTTATTTGCTTTAATCACAACTTTCAAGTTTTCTTTATGAGTGTAATAAAAAAGCAACTTCAATTTGTATGCAAGAGCAGGAGAAATCTGTACTGAAATCAATAAAATTGAAAGTTGTGGGTACTGAAAATTTCCCGTTTGGTCCAAAAATGGTCTAAGTTGTAAAAGATTAATTTAACCAAAATCAACTTTTATTAAAACTTTTCAAAACCATTTTCGATATAGATCAGAATTGGACACGCCTGAGATCTGTCACTGGGATGTACAACCCCGAATCCCGGTAACTGGAAAGTTGCCCTTAGTCTGAATAGCGTTGTACCGGAGATCATGATCGAAGCTCTTGAATGCGGAACAGACAAAGATGACCAAACATGATCACATGGACAAAGTTGATCGGGAAAATGTTTACAGCTGGACTTCAAGATGAAGTTGCCTACGTATCCCAAAGATGGGAATCAAGCCTTACATAGTTTGGCTCAGGTTCACTCATGTATTAACCCTCACCTTTTACGCTCTAACTTTTGCCAAGGCCGCCCTTCGTGGATTTTCAACCTTGCGAGCTCAGTTTTTATAATTTCAAATTTTCTATGCTCTAACTTTTGCCTAGGTCACCCTTTCGAGTTTTCAGCCTAGCGAGCTTCTCAGGGATAATATTTCTTCAATTTGTCCATGTTGATTGGCTGTGAGAACTCTAGGCCATCTAGGTCCATCAGAACGACAGCTCCACCTGGCCAAATAGACTTAATGATGTAGGGACCAGTCCAATTGGGTCTAAACTTGCTCCTAGGGTCATGGATGGGAGCTCTGTTGTCTTTGAGCACCAAATCTCCTTCCTTCAAATTTCTGGACTTAACCTTCTTGTTGAAAGCCCTGGCGATTCTTCGTTGATAACCCTGAACATGGTACAGTGCTTTCAGCCTTCGCTCGTCAAAGAGCATGAGTTCTTCAAACCTGCTCTGCTGCCAATCTGCCTCAGCTATCTGGCACTCAGCCAGTACTCATAATGACGGAACCTCAATTTCGATAGGTAGAACGGCCTCCATCCTATAACCAATGAATATGGAGTCGCCGTAGTAGAAGTTCTAATTGAAGTCCGGTAGCCCCACAGAGCAAATGGCAACTTATCTAGCCAGTCCTGGTAGGTTTCCACCATCTTTTGCAAAATGTGTTTGATATTCTTGTTGGCGGTCTTAACTGCTCCGTTGGTCTGTGGCCGATATGTGGATGACTTATGAAAAGCCACGTTGTATTTTTTCAACAAGCCAATCACTTCCTTCTTGAAGTGGGAACCGTTATCTGAAATAATCGCGTTCGGGACCCCGTAGCGACAGATAATGTTTTTCCTGATGAACTTCGCAACATGTGAAGCCTTCAACACCGCATAAGATTGGGCCTCAACCCACTTTGTGAAATAGTCTATCGCGACCAGAATGAACTCATGCCCATTAGACCCCTTCGGAGTGACAGCCCTAATCACATCAATCCCCCAGACGGAAAATGGCCATGGCAAAGTCATGTTGTACAACTTCGACGGCGGAATGTTCATACGGTTTGCATGGATCTGACATTTATGGCATCGCCGAACTAAGCCAATACAATCCTCCTCCATGGTGGACCAGTAGTAACCCTGTCTGAGGATCTTTCGAGCTAACATCACCCCGTTCATGTGCGCTTCGCACTCTCCTCCATTAGGCGCTTCGACTCTTCAGCCTCAACACACAGCTTATGCATTCCCAGATGACCTCTCTTGTACAGTTTTCCCCCGCAGATGATGAACTGAGCAGCCATTCTTCGAATTGCCCTTTTATCTTTGGCATTTGCCCCTGGTGGGTATGCCTCTTTCTCCAAGAAGTTCCAGACATCGTAATACCAGGGGTTCTCATCTTGAATCTCATTTATGGCAGCAATCAGATCGTAGGCTGGCGCAAATTTCTGGTCAATGATGATCAGACGCATTCAGACTCCAAAAGGGATGTCTATCAGAGAAGATAGAGTTGCTAGTGAATCTGCGAACCTGTTGTTTTCTCTTAACAGATGAGCGAAGTTTAGTTTCTCAAACCGAGGAATCAGCAAATCCAAGGTCTAGTGGTAAATTCTCATCTTTTCTTCTTTGACTTTCCAATCTCCTTTAGCTTGAGATACAACAAGGTTCGAGTCCCGATGACGTCCAACCGTTTTGCCCCTAGTTCTAGGGCGGCTTCTAAACCAACAATACATGCCTCGTACTCTGCCTCATTGTTCGATACTTTGAACCGGAGTTTGAATCCTAAGGGTATGCGAGAATTGTCGGGTGCTATCAGCAACACCCCTATCCCATATCCGTATTGGTTTGACGCTCCGTCAAAGTACATCGTCCAAGTCTCTTCTTCGACATGCAGAATGGCTTCGTCTAGGAACAAGTACTCAACTGCTTCATCCCTTTCAACTGGGTGATCGGCTAGGAACTCCACTACCGATCTCCCTTTTACTGACTTGCGCATTACCTACTTCAGATCAAACTCGGAAAGCAGAAGCAACCAACGAGCTAGCCTACCCGTAAGTGTCGGTTTCTCGAAGAGATATTTGATGGGATCTAATCTCGAAACCAGTATTATAGAGTGAGCTAACAAGTAGTGGCTCAGCTTCCTGGTAGCCCATACCAAGGCTAGACAAGCCTTCTCCAGCGGAGTGTAGCGGGTCTCGTAATCCAGCATTTTCTTGCTCAGGTAGTAGATAGCCTTCTCCACCTTGTCCTCGAACTCCTGTGCAAGCATGCAACCCATTATAGTTTCAATCACTGAAAGGTACAGAATCAATGGTCTCCCCGGCTCAGGCGGCGACAACACAGGTGGGTTCTGTAAATATTGCTTGATCTGCTCGAAAGCAACTTGGCATCGGTCGTCCCATTGGAACTTCTTTCCTTTCTTCAGGAGACCAAAAA
>NW_021027571.1:177092-334390 GCF_004153795.1 Camellia sinensis | reverse complement strand
GTTACTCTATTGTTGACTGGTTTCCATTCCCATGAAAGAGGACAAAATCTGGTATCCTGAAACCTCTTGGATATCATGTATCCTATCGACCCATTCTGGGTATGGTTTTCTATACACAGGAGTTTGGACCCCCCGAGCCATTGGTCCACACAACTCCCTAACTATCTCAGTAATTTGGTCCCTAGGGACCATATTTTGTGCCTGCTGAACCACTACTGGGGGAAAAAACACAGGATTTGGTGGATAAACTTGTGCTTGTGGTCCTCTTGGTCCATAAGGTGGTACATTTGGGACTGGCTGTCCCTGTGGTACAGGTTGCTGTTAGGGGTGTGGGTAACCTCTTTGAGCCTGTCCTGCGAAAGGACCCACGAAAGGTGCTGGAACAGGTATTGTATCCCTTCTATTTGTAGGGAAACCTTCCAACCCCCCGTGTATAAATTCGAATAAGGATTATTGTACCCCCTAGTGCCAGGTAGGCTTCGAATGTGGGATTTGGAACCATTCTTATGCCATTTTCTTTACTGGACCAGATCCACCAATTTGCATGGCTTCACTGTTGAACATTGAGGCATTCTGGCCTGCTACAGGCCTCGAAATAGGTTCGTACCAAGACTGAGGTGGTAATTCTTTCATGAATCTGATTACTGGTTTAACCATTAGAATGTCCATTAGCTTGCATAGGCTGTATTTCTCTAGCCAATCTTTGCTGAGGGACATTTACTTCCTCCATGTGTCTTACATTTGTTGGTTGGTGGTTATTCATTCGATCCAAAAGGATTACTGCCCACATTTCATTTGTGTTTATTAATTGTTGTCCCATAGCATCTACTAAGCCGCCCCACGGATTGACTGGCTGAGTAGGTGGGACACTGGATGGTCCAATTCCTTGGTCTCGTCCACTATTACGAGCAAATGGTATTTGCTTTGAAGTATTGGTCTGTTCGACCATGGTTCCGATAAGATAGGAGTCTCCAGAGATGTGTTATCACATTATCCTTGGATTGGATATCTCTACCTCTCCTTCCACGCCTTCTTCCAATCGTTCATTTTCTCATTGTCTCCTACGTCTAGCCATTTTTTAAAGTGTCCCCTAGGCGTGCCAAAAATATATGTTGGCTTTTTGGCTTTCGAAGGTTATTTTTGTAATTATGAGCGTACCAGCAAGGATCAATCAGTCCTTACAGAATTTAATTGTCAACCAATTATTCAAACGATTGTGTTATGGTTCTTTTAGCCTCAATAAAAGGACTTTTACTAGTGACTTACTAGTAGCTTGACTTCGGAGAATTTGAGCATAAGAACAGTTAAATAAATTGAAGCATTTCATTAGTATGAAAAACTTACAATGATCTCAGCTTCGTAGAGATTTACAGCGGCAATATACTCGAAAACTACTCCTACAAATGAAGTACAGTGCAGGAACTTAAAGTACAGAAATGCAAAGAATAGGAAATAAAACTGGAATATGTAAAGTAAGACTAATTTTCTTTCGATTTTTCTCCGTCCCTTTCTCTGAAGTCCTTCCTGCTATTTATACTCTCTAAGATAACCATCGAACTGTATTCAAACCGTCGAACTGCTCCTCCGTTATCGCTGATCATGCTACCTTATAAGTAGTTCCACTACGCCTTCACTTGCAATTAGGCTTCCCTCCTATATTCGAATTTGAATGTGAGCAACCGTTGAAGCCACGTCACCGCACCATCTCTTGTTGATCCGCTGCTACTCAGATCTTATAACAACCAATATTAACTGCCACGTGTATGATCAGGATCGAAGACCTGACTGGTCTCCCCATATTACCCTTACTTTGTCACGCGTCGAATTGTCACTGGCCAGCACAAAATATGTAGCCAACAGGATCTAAACTTCAAAAAATTAAATTAAAATTTAAAATATATTTTTTAAATTAAAATTTAATTTAATGGTAGGGTTTATTAAAGACAAAGTTTTTTTTTAATTAAAAATTAATTTAATTGTTTGGTGCACTACTTTCTCACGCTATGAGCATAAGAAGCTAGGTTTCAAATTTCAAACATGTTGGTGTATTTTATTATACAACCCCGCTTAGGTAGCTCGAGAAAATATTGGCTCGAATGGCTTGAACTGTCAAAACGATGTCGTTTTGGCACCATTTTCTTTTCTTTTTTTTTTGTTTCGCCTTTCTCTTTTTCCTTCAGTGATCTGACATCTGGGTTAAGACTTGCCTTCATGCCATGAGTGATCTGAGCTCGTCATTTCCAAACAGGTTGAGGGTGAGCTAGTGTGAAGAAAAGAAGAAGAGAAGAGAAATGGTGGGTCTTCATTACAGAGACAAGTTTGGTCTTCTATAGAAAGGTAGGTCTTCTTCATTATAGAGAATGGTGGTTTCATTTTCCTATACTGGTTTTCATCTTACTTAGTGGTTCTCTCTCTCTCTCTTTCTCTCTTCTTTGGGTTCTGTATACTAATACGTGAAGTTTATGTAGCATAGAGTTCGCAATGGTTTGATGTTTATTTTCAAGCTGACATACTGGAGTATTACTTCGTAGTGAGATAGAAGGTCTTCATCGTCAACAAGATTCTGTCATAGATCATAATCTATCTGCTCGTGATCTTTTAATCTGAATCGTAGTTCATTTTTCAAATCGTAGAAAGAAAGTTCATTCATATCTCAAGTTTATTACTGTTCATACTTCTACGTAGAGTTCTCGCATCAGCTCTATTTGTTCTTCGATAAAACAAATAGATTGAAATTTTCAGGAATCAAAACAAAAGAATAGGTTTTAGATATTTTCGACAAGATCCTAACACTCAAAGCCCTAGACAGGATCACACCAATTCATTTACGAATCCTCTTATAGCAATCTTCAGAAATCCCTATAATGCCTTATAATATATCGAATGAGTTGTGAACAAAATCAAACCCAAGTAGATGAGTATCCAGAGACGATATTTACATTCAGAATTATTGATTGTTCACCCAATTGAGTTTTGAATTAGATGAACACCAAAATCTATTATAATACTCTTAATATATTACAATGATAAATCAACATCGATATAATTGCTACAGGCTTACCAGATTTTATCATAGTATGATATTATTCAGTGGACATTACCCTTAACGACATCAAATCTGTCTGTACCCTATATTTCATACACCGAAGACTCAAAATAACGTTAATATACATAGACCGACTTATGAACTCTTCGCGATCCCGTGGACTCGCACACATACTGGATTGGCTGTGAGCAACGGACATCAGATCCAGATTCAAACTCAACGGCGCTTCGGACACTCACGACTGCAATTATGTCGCAGTACTGTCCGGTACACTCAAGCCACAAATGAAGCCATAGTAAGACCCAAATCCTGGTGGACAATAATATTGAAAAGGCAGAGAGCGTGTTATGAAGGAAAATCCGAATATATTCATAAGCAAAAAAACAGACCAGAGCATAATCATTTTCATATATCAGAACATAATAATGGTACATCCCATAGAACACATCACAAAAAACGTCTTCCGACTAGAGAGTCGGTTCTGAATACCGATTAAACATATATCACCACAATGAAGTGGTTAACGAGATCTCGTAATTACTTGTATGTCATAGACCTGCATTTTCATGCCGTCCCCATGACTTTGGTACTATCTATGGATGCCATAATAGTTTCAAACATGGAATATTCGTTCACGAAAATAGATATCATTTCAGAAATCAACAGCTTATCATATTTCATTTAGAACATTAATTCATATGAATGTATCTTTACGATAACGTTACTCATAGTGGTTCCAGTAAACGGCAAATCAATCCTCGAGTCTTGACCTACAATCACAAAATACATAACCACAAGCATGTCTTATCATTACACATTCAAGTGGCCATTAAGACTTAGCTTTCATTACGTTGGTTCTTATTCTTTCTTATTCACCATTGCCTAAAACACACACACTAGCAGTTCTCGAAACTTAGTACATTCTTTCTATAGTGTGTTTCTAATCCATAACCTCATTACTATGGCTTAATTAAGACTTAGGAATGCCTAAGATGTAATGAGGATGCCAAAATGGTTTGGAAAAAACACATAGTCAAATTTTCTAAAAATGAGGCCCACACTCGAGCGTAACTTTCCTCGCACGAGCGGACATGCAAAAATGTGAATGGTCGCCTCGAGTGCACATTCCTTCGCTCGAGCGATCTGTAAAAGACATGAAACTTCTGGGAAGCTTGCAATTCACGCTCGAGCAGACTTTGGTCGCTCGAACGGAGTTCACGCACTCAGATTTGTCGCTCGAGCGTGAACTCCTACGCTCGAGCGTAGATGCAGAATCTGGAATTTTTCAAAATTGCACCTTCAAGCTCACAAAACTCGAATTTAACTCATCAAAACACATCTCTTGGGCCCCAAAACTTGAGATAACATAGTAAACTTGTAAAACATGAAGCATTACGGATTATTTCATAAAATCATGGCCCAAGGGTTTGCCAAAAGTTCCCAATTTCAACTTAAACTTTAAGAATGTTCCATGAACACAACATGCATGAATTTTTCTTGTATCAAACTTGTCAAAACATGATCAAACACCACAAGACAACTTGAAACTTGATGATTTCCCCAAATGAAGATGAATTTCAAACATGCAAGAGAGAATTCTTGAGTTCATGCTCA
Organism: Camellia sinensis; assembly: GCF_004153795.1. Classification (NCBI taxonomy): domain Eukaryota; kingdom Viridiplantae; phylum Streptophyta; class Magnoliopsida; order Ericales; family Theaceae; genus Camellia; species Camellia sinensis. Next base: position 329,730 of record NW_021027571.1, on the reverse strand, counting down.
ATTTGTGAGAAAATGTACATGCATGCATGAATTGCAACTCAAATCTTTATTCTAAGCTCAATATATACACATCAAACTCATAATCTTGAAGAAATCTTATGTCAAATGACTTAGTTACACAATCTAGAGGTTGTAATCTTACCTAGAGTCTTGAATTACCCTTGTTCTAGCACAATCTTTGATCAATTCAAACTATAGCCTTTAATTTCTCTTTAATCTCTTCATTTCTCTCTCTAGAATTGTACTCTCTCTCTCTCTAAAATGACATGTCCAGAATTTTGCACCCAAGAATGAGAGGAATGAGCTCAAATGAGCTTAAGGGCTCATATAGATAGTTATGATGCTAAAATACATTAATTTAAAACATAAGGCTTAATGAATCGTTCTGAATCAATTTTTTTAATAAAACTTGACATATGGTTCTTTCTAAAATCCAAATAACATAACGGTGTAGTCAATTCGGTTTCAAGATGCCGATAAGGCTTTCAATTTACATATTAAAGTGGAATCCAAATAGATATTTCTACAATAACAGATAGTAAGCCAAATATCATGCAAATCACATTAATAAACTCATAATTTATTTTATTCACTCATTAACATTCTTAATTACCGATTAGTGGCTATTGTGGATCGAGGTTATTACAGAGGTCTCTGTTTTTCTTTTGTCAAAAAAATGAATGAGTTCACACAAAATCAAACCCAAATCAGAGAAAATGATGAGAGGTGAGAGTGCAGAGAGTGTTTGAATAGTAGATAGGAGAGAAATAGCGAAGAGAGGAGAGGAAAGGAAGAGACGAGAGGAGAAAATGTTCGGGCCACTCGAGCCAAAAAGTTTCGAGCTACGAAGGCTTTTTTTCCTTTTTATGAATTAAAAAATTTAATAATTAGAAAGTAAAAGTTAAAATTGTTTCTAAATAATTAGTTTATTTAAATTATTTTCTATCTATGGGGTCGATTCCGACTTTTCTAGGCTCAAAACAAGCTTATAATAACAGAGAAGGTTGATGTTGTGCCTATAAAGCACATCACCATGCTTGTGACGGCCAGAGTGCCTTCTCCCAAGCCCATGTTGATAATTTGAATCGTTCATATTGAAGATTCGTCGAGTAAATCATTCATAAAAACAATCAAATTAATTAGACATTTGTAGTCCCCTATTAGATTAAATTTATTTTTTAAAAAAATAAACGGGTTAATATAATTTTGATAATTTATTTTTAAAAAACAATTTAGGTTCTAATCATGAGGTTATAGAAGTCCGATTAATTAATTTATATATATATTTTTATAAATGATATACTCGATGAATCTAACAATATGAACGATTCGAATTATCAAAACAGGCCTTGAAAACACGTCCCCACCGGACCTCACAAATAGGGCTGGGCATAAGATTATCCGACCTATAGAAACCGCCCAACCTAATCCGCACCGCATACAAAATAGGGCAGTTTTGAGTGTAGAGTAAGGTCGGGTGCAATTTGAATTATTTCTTTCAGTACGGATTGCGGGTTTCACCCGTACCCGCCCGCACTAAAAACAATTTTTTTTACAAAAAAAAAAACTGGGTGCTTTCGGCCATGGGTACTTTAAAGGTTCTTTCCCTGACTTAATTGACTTACCTATTGTTCTTTTTAGTCAATTCTTATGGGATGTTTAGCTTCTAAAAGCTTTTTAGCTGTGTATTATATAATATATATATTATATTACTTACAGTTGTTGTGGAGGAATTTATTTTCTATTGTTAGTTCTTATTTAATTTTTATTATAATTTTGTCTAATCCAATTTTAAGTTAGCTTGAATATTTTGCTTACGTTAAGAATTGAGTTTTGTTGTATTTTAATTTTATAAGTTTTTAAATCATTAATTATTGATGTTCTAAAGTGGGAAAAAAAACAAGCCAAAGTTTTGCTTTTTTCAAAGAAAAAGTCCAATCCTCAAACCGCCCGCAACCACCCGCATATCTGTGAAACCCTATCCACATAAACTGCAACCCGCATTGCGGGCTGCTACGGGTTTGATTCTTTCTCAAAAATTGCAAATCGAATCGTCCAAAATCGATCCACGACCACCCTACTCACAAAGTGTTGATGTGCCTTATGACACAGCACACCTCCCCAAATCCTATAATAATATTGGCACATTTTATACATATAAAAATCATAACAATTGCTACATCCCTTTTAATTTATCATTCCTAAATTATCTCCAATGATGTGATATTAAGGTTAGATCACACATGATGAAATGTTTAATAAATCAAAAATTTGAAACTTATCAAACACATCATTAGGAGTGGTTTTTAGAGGTGATAAATTAGGTATCCAAGCATTTTTCTAAAAACTAATAAGTGGAACAGATTAAAAAGTTCTATTAAGAATATGGGGCACTAATAAATCCTTTTCAGTTTTGCTGCACCAAATAGTCCTGTCACTTTTAATGTTACCACAAAATTCTTTTTTTTTTTTTTTTTTTAGGGGTGTTTCATAAAAAGTATCATTAATTGTTAAATTTTTAATAACAGTTTAAAAAAAATTCATAGAAAAAATATTACTAATTGTCATTTCTAACGACAAATTTAGAGAATAGGTCACAGAAAAAGTTACTAAATTATTATTTTTAGCGACAGAATTAAAAAATTTTACTAATTGTCAGTTTTTAGCAACAAATTCATAAAAATCGTCATAAAAAACTCTTTATGTCCAACTATCACTTTTTGATTTTATATAAAATATTATGGGACTTAATGGTGCACATGTCTTTTATAACAAGACATGTGAGCAATAACCCAAATAATTAATAAGAGGTTGTCACGACCCAAACCCGTCCCTATAAGTTTTAGGCGTCGTAAACCGGTCAGTAATCCTAAGATTACCAAAGACCTCTGACCTGAATATCATATAATATAAGGGGGCTGCGGAAGCAATTATACAAATACGATGTCTATAGAGCTTGTGGCATATACATGAGACGAAAAATTTAAAACTTAAAATATATAATATACGGACGTCATAAATACAGTTAGTCTCACGTCACATTCATACAGATATAACCAAAGGAACTTAGCCCAATATGGCAGAGATAAACATAAAATTTGTTCATAATCCAAAAAGAAACACAAAGTCTTATACATTCACAAAACATGACTACATGACTACATTGACTTCGAAACCTCTTCGGGAGGCACAAGGTGGCCGACAAAAACAGAGCTCCAGGCAATCATCATGACCTGGGCCACGTGCCTGATCACCTACATATATACGTAATGAAGTGAACGGAAGCCCAGCAAATAATAACAGAATGAAGGTTTTAGTTGAATAATGTCCCATGTCAGATTCAAAAATCAGAATTCAATTTCATATTCTTCTTCAAATCATATACAAAAAATCAGAGTTTATACTTAATCATACGTGGTAACATCCATTAGCGCTACGGAACAGAACAGATGCAGAACAAAATGGTGGTTATGTATAACCAGTCCTTAAAGGAACCTCCAAATCTGGATAATAGACAACAGATATGCTATGAGCTCCATGATGGGAGCCTTCGGGTACGGGTAAACAGATAACAAATATACTAAGTCCCATGATGAAACCTCCGATAGTGGGTAATAGCTAACAGATATCATATGATACTAAGGATGCCACGAATACATTTGTCAGAAATTGGACAAATCATTCATTATACAGAAACATATTATTCAGAAAACAAATTCTTATTTCATCATACATAAAATAAATAAAGTTTGAATATAGATTTACTAAGTTATTACTTACGGATGGTTTTAAAGCAAATAGACAGAGTAAAACAAATCAATAACATGTGTGTGTGCTGACCTTACACAAACATAATAGGCACACACATTGCAAACACATACTCGGATAGTACATAACTTATTGTATTTCGTCTTTGTGTGTTTCTAATCTTATCCTTATTAATATGTCTTAATTAGGGCTTAAGATGCCTAAGATGCAATGAGGATGTCAAAAATGTTGGGTCAAGACACTTAGATTTTCTGAAAACAGGGTCCTCGCTCTGAGTCGTAGCTTTCTTTGCTCAAAGTGGAGAGTAAAAAATAAGGGTGGTCGCTCGAGCGGTCTATAAACTCTACAAAAGTACTAGTTGCTTGATTTTCACTCGACGAATCGCCATTGAGCGTGAGACTGAGGTCTTCGCTCGAGCACAACTCTTGGTCGCTCAAGTGGTTTTTGCAAAAAATTGTAAACTTCTGGGAGCATGCATTTTAAGCTCAAGTGCACTTTTCTGCTCGAGCGGAAGTGCGAAATCAAGAGTAGTCACTTGAGCACAGGATCTGTCGCTCAAGCCGGTGAGACAAAATTCTAGAATTTCTAAATTGATGTTTTAAGTCCAAAACTCAAATTCAAAGCTGTTTAAAACCACAACCTTTTGGGACTCAAAACTTGAGAAAACACTTGTTAAACTTATAAAACATCATGAATTAAGGTTCATTACACAAAATTAAGGCCCAAAAGCAAGTGAATTCTTCAAAACCAAATTTGAACATATAGATATACATATCATGCATGTGTTGTCAAGAACTCAAACCTTCCAAAACATGTACAAATGAAGTGTTAAAGTGCAAAACCACAATGAGCTCCCATAATTGAAAAAAATTGGTCCTTGCATGTATGAATATTTTGTTGGAATCAACACTCAAAAAATCCATGAAATACACATGCATGTATGACATGTTCATCTTCTCTACGTTACTAGCTCAATTCTTGCATAAACTCTACTTAATCCTCTAGAATTCATGTTCCTAGATACCATATTATACAATCTAAGTGTTGAGTTCCTTACCTCAACTTCTCAATAAGCTCTAGATGGTAAATTCACTAGATTTCGAACAAATCCTTGAATTCAAGCTATTCCTTTGTTTGAAACTCAATTCTCTCTTAGGTACCTCTCTCAACACTTTGAAAGTCTCAAAGATGGTAAAAGAGAATGAATGATTGATGCCTTGTAATCAACTTTAAGCCTTATATTAGCTTGTATTAGTGGTGATAAATTAAATGCTATCAAGATGACATGTAATTTCTATTTAATCGCTCCGAATCGAATTTAAATCAAACCTACCATATATTTTCTAAAAATTTCAAATAACATCATAAACTAAGTCAATTTCGTGATTAGATGCCAATAAGGCGGTTCAATTCGCTAGAACGAAACAGAAACTCAGACAGATATTCTAGCGATAGACAAATAACAAACACAGAATAATTGCAGATACATATGCAATTAATTTCATAATTCTTCTTAATTACATCATTAAGCATCAATTAATCATGATTTAGTGGCTAATCGATAGTTTGGGGCTTATTACATAGAGCGAATACACTAACAGCCCTTGTAGTGTAGGATTTGTGTTACTTTACTCATTGACTTTTTAATTGTGATACATTTTAACCTGAATTTTGAATTTCGTTCCAAATAAGGACAATCAAGATGTTTCCTTTTGCCAACGGAGAGCAATTCTATATTTCAAGGTTAAAGTCGTCATAGAACTTATTTTTATGTCGGTTAAAACCTTATTTTTTCTTGTAATTTGTTGAAATTAATGCCATTTTTTAATTGAATAATGCTGACATTTTTTAGTTTATAAAATTTATGTTTTGGTTTGATTTTTCAGAAAAAAAATTTACTAAGAAACAAAAATTAAAATTGTAAAAAAAAAAAATTATAAAACACTTATTCATTTTAATATACTCTGTTATCACATTGGAGAGGGTAGAAAATAATTTTTTAAAACTATTTTTTTATATATTTATTTCGTTTAAATGGTTTCTTTTTTTCAAAAAAAAAAATTAAAATAGTCTAAAAACTCAACGTCAATATATCAAATCAATACATTATTAAATCAAAAAACATTAAAAATTAAAATATTTCATATATTAAATATATTTGATTACACATTATTTAAATGTCTAATAACCATTCATTACATGATAATCATCCAAAAAATTTGTTAATAATTAAAATAACAATTCATACATCATAAACCATCTAAAAACATCAAAAAAACAACCACCATTAAATGATCTTATCCAAATACACGCTAAAAATTAAATCTCTTTTCTCACATTATGTGTAATAATAATAATAATGATGATGATGAGAAAAACAAAATAGGGTTCATTTTACTAATTGAATCTTTCATAAGTAAATGGGGTTTTTGACAACATATCTTTGAAGGACAAGGATGGTTAGAAGTATAAATGGTCTTTATAATACAGTTTCATGATTTTGTTATATATATATATATAAAATGAGTATGATTTTGAAAATGGACAGTTTATTTATTTGAAGATAAGTATAATAAAATTATGTACATAAATAGATTATTAGATCAATCTATACATAGAGAGTATAAACTTATAAAATACATAGATCAGATTACTAGAGTATGATTGGTGGAATCGTGATGAGCTCACGAGCCTAGATTGGATTAGTGCAATTCATACCGTGGATGCTTTTAACATTTGATTGGTAAAATTGTATTTGAATTATGAATTTAGAGAGAAAAAAAGAAATTTTTTTTTGTAAAAAACATGAATTTTTTTTTCCGCTTTATTCTTGCCTTTCTTTTTCTTTCTCAAATATATACCAAACACGCAATTGGCAATTTCCTAATCACTGGTGGTTGGTTGGTGGTTATTCATTCGATCCAAAAAGGATACTGCCCACATTTCCATTGTGTTTATTAATTGTTGTCCCATAGCATCTACTAAGCCGCCCCACGGATTGACTGGCTGAGTAGGTGGGACACTGGATGGTCCAATTCCTTGGTCTCGTCCACTATTACGAGCAAATGGTATTTGCTTTGAAGTATTGGTCTGTTCGACCATGGGTTCCGATAAGATAGGAGTCTCCACAGGATGTGTTATCACATTATCCTCTGGATTGGATATCTCTACCTCTCCTTCCACGCCTTCTTCCAATCGTTCATTTTCTCCTTGTCTCCTACGTCTAGCCATTTTTTAAAGTGTCCCACTAGGCGTGCCAAAAATATATGTTGGCTTTTTGGCTTTCGAAGGTTATTTTTGTAATTATGAGCGTACCAGCAAGGATCAATCAGTCCTTACAGAATTGTAATTGTCAACCAATTATTCAAACGATTGTGTTATGGTTCTTTTAGCCTCAATAAAAAGGACTTTTACTAGTGACTTACTAGTAGCTTGACTTCGGAGAATTTGAGCATAAGAACAGTTAAATAAATTGAAGCATTTCATTAGTATGAAAAACTTACAATGATCTCAGCTTCGTAGAGATTTACAGCGGCAATATACTCGAAAACTACTCCTACAAATGAAGTACAGTGCAGGAACTTAAAGTACAGAAATGCAAAGAATAGGAAATAAAACTGGAATATGTAAAGTAAGACTAATTTTCTTTCGATTTTTCTCCGTCCCTTTCTCTGAAGTCCTTCCTGCTATTTATACTCTCTAAAGATAACCATCGAACTGTATTTCAAACCGTCGAACTGCTCCTCCGTGATCGCTGATCATGCTACCTTATAAGTAGTTCCACTACGCCTTCACTTGCAATTAGGCTTCCCTCCTATATTCGAATTTGAATGTGAGCAACCGTTGAAGCCACGTCACCGCACATCTCTTTGTTGATCCGCTGCTACTCAGATCTTATAACAACCAATATTAACTGCCACGTGTATGATCAGGATCGAAGACCTGACTGGTCTCCCCATATTACCCTTACTTTGTCACGCGTCGAATTGTCACTGGCCAGCACAAAATATGTAGCCAACAGGATCTAAAACTTCAAAAAATTAAATTAAAATTTAAAATATATTTTTTAAATTAAAATTTAATTTAATGGTAGGGTTTATTAAAGACAAAGTTTTTTTTTTAATTAAAAATTAATTTAATTGTTTGGTGCACTACTTTCTCACGCTATGAGCATAAGAAGCTAGGTTCAAATTTCAAAGCATGTTGGTGTATTTTATTATACAACCCCGCTAGGTAGCTCGATTGCTTTATCGCCATAGTGTATTGTCACGACCCAAGCCCGCCCCTATGGGTTTAGCACCATAACCGGCCAGTAATCCGAGATTACCAAAGGCCTGCTTAACAGTCAGACAATAATACAGAGTACAGGGGCATGGAGGAAGCCAAAACAGTAAATAAACAGTGTCCAATGATTTTTGTTTCGCCTTTCTCTTTTTCCTTCAGTGATTTGACATCTGGGTTAAGACTTGCCTTCATGTCCATGAGTGATCTGAGCTCGTCATTTCCACAAACAGGTTGAGGGTGAGCTAGTGTGAAGAAAAGAAGAAGAGAAGAGAAATGGTGGGTCTTCATTACAGAGACAAGTTTGGGTCTTCATTATAGAAATGGTAGGTCTTCTTCATTATAGAGAAATGGTGGGTTTTCATTTTCCTATACTGGTTTTCATCTTACTTAGTGTTCTCTCTCTCTCTCTCTCTCTCTCTCTCTTTTTCTGGGTCTTCATTACAGATAAATGATTTTTTTTTTTTTTTTGGTTCATAGAGTTCTGCAAATGGTTTTTTTTTTTTTTTTCAGAACAAACAAAGTGGGTTTGATTCATGAAGTTGAAGAAGAAGAGATTCATCAAACCCAGCAAGAAAAAAAAATTGGTTTCAGAGAACGAAAAAAAATCAAAATCAAAATCAAAATCAAAATCAAAATCAGAATAAAAAAAAAATTCCACAACCACAGCCACAATTCATTCACCAATTGCTAGGACTTTCATCATTCAACGAGGTTCCAATCAGCTCAGATCTCTATTTTTCTTTGTCAAAAAATGGATGAGTTTACACAAAATCAAACCCAAATCAGAGAAAGGGATGAGAGGTTGTCACGATCCAAACCCGCCCCTATAGGTTTAGCATCGTAACCGGCCAATAATCCTTGGATTACCGAAGGCCTCTGAACAGATTAACAAGATTAAGGGGCTAGCGGAAGCAAATACATAAATATAGTTGTCCAATGAGTTGTGCTGACTTACATGAAACGAAATATTTAAAACTTTATATACATAACCGGTAATCAACCATACATTATACTCACACACATTACAGTATTTTAAGTACAGCCAACGACATCAAATCAAGTCTTATATATACACAGAACCAATAGAACTTAAACACAGGACGCTTCGGGAACCTCCACGTGAGGCACAATGGTTGGCTGACAACGGGACACAGATCCAGACAAAAGCCTTCAGGCTCGGGCTCCAGAATGCTCACCTATACATATATATACACACAATGAGCTAAAGACCAATGAATAACATTAAGGCAAAGGGGTTAGTGAAGGAAATCCGAATATATCATAAGCAAAAAACAGACCAGAGCATAATCATTTTCATATCAGAACATAATAATGGTACATCCCATAGAACACATCACAAAACGTCTTCCGACTAGAGTAATCGGTTCTGAATACCGATTAAACATATATCACCACAATGAAGTGGTTAACGAGATCTCGTAATTACTTGTATGTCATAGACCTGCATTTTCATGCCGTCCCCCATGACTTGGTACTATCTATGGATGCCATAATAGATTTCAAACATGGAATATTCGTTCACGAAAATAGATATCATTTCAGAAATCACAGCTTATCATATTTCATTTAGAACATAATTCATATGAATGTATCTTTACGATAACGTTACTCATAGTGGTTCCAGTAAACGGTCAATCAATCCTCGAGTCTTGACCTACAATCACAAAATACATAACACAAGCATGTCTTATCATTACACATTCAAGTGGCCATTAAGACTTAGCTTTCATTACGTTGGTTCTTATTCTTTCTTATCACATTGCCTAAAACACACACACTAGCAGTCTCGAAACTTAGTACATTCTTTTTATAGTGTGTTTCTAATCCATAACCTCATTACTATGGCTTAATTAAGGCTTAGGAATGCCTAAGATGCAATGAGGATGCCAAAATGGTTTGGAAAACACTTAGTCAAATTTTCTAAAAATGAGGTCCACGCTCGAGCATAACTTTCCTCGCTTGAGCGGACATGCAAAATGTGAATGGTCACTCGAGTGCACATTCCTTTGCTCGAGCGATCTGTAAAAGACATGAAACTTCTGGGAGCTTGCAATTCACGCTCGAATAGACTTTTGGTCGCTCAAGCGGAGTGCACGCACTCAGATTTGTCGCTCGAGCGTGAACTCCTACGCTCGAGCGTAGATGCAGAATCTGGAATTTTCAAATTGCACCTTCAAGCTCAAAACTCGAATTTAACTCATCAAAACACATCTCTTGGGCCCCAAAACTTGAGATAACATAGTAAACTTGTAAAACATGACACATTACGAATTATTTCATAAAATCATGGCCCAAGGGTTTGCCAAAAGTTTCCAATTTCAACTTAAACTTTAAGAATGTTCATGAACACAACATGCATGAATTTTTCTTGTATCAAACTTGTCAAAACATGATCAAACACCACAAGACAACTTGAAACTTGATGATTTCCCCAAATGAAGATGAATTTCAAACATGCAAGAGAGAATTCTTGAGTTCATGCTCAATTTGTGAGAAAATGTACATGCATGCATGAATTGCAACTCAAATCTTTATTCTAAGCTCAATATACACATCAAACTCATAATCTTGAAGAAATCTTATGTCAAATGACTTAGTTACACAATCTAGAGGTTGTAATCTTACCTAGAGTCTTGAATTACCCTTGTTCTAGCACAATCTTTGATCAATTCAAACTATAGCCTTTAATTTCTCTTTAATCTCTTCATTTCTCTCTCTAGAATTGTACTCTCTCTCTCTCTAAAATGAATGTCCAGAATTTTGCACCCAAGAATGAGAGGAATGAGCTCAAATGAGCTTAAGGGCTCATATAGATAGTTATGATGCTAAAATACATTAATTAAAACATAAGGCTTAATGAATCGTTCTGAATCAATTTTTTTAATAAAACTTGACATATGGTTCTAAAAATCCAAATAACATAACGGTGTAGTCAATTTCGGTTTCAGATGCCGATAAGGCTTTCAATTTACATATTAAAGTGGAATTCCAAATAGATATTTCTACAAGTAACAGATAGTAAGCCAAATATCATGCAAATCACATAATAAACTCATAATTTATTTTATTCACTCATTAACATTCTTAATTACCGATTAGTGGCTAATTGTGGATCGAGGTTATTACAGAGGTCTCTGTTTTTCTTTGTCAAAAAATGAATGAGTTCACACAAAATCAAACCCAAATCAGAGAAAATGATGAGAGGTGAGAGTGCAGAGAGTGTTTGAATAGAGATAGGAGAGGAAATAGCGAAGAGAGGAGAGGAAAGGAAGAGACGAGAGAGAAAATGTTCGGGCCACTCGAGCCAAAAAGTTTCGAGCTACGAAGCTTTTTCCTTTTTTATGAATTAAAAATTAATAATTAGAAAGTAAAAGTTAAAATTGTTTCTAAATAATTAGTTTATTTAAATTATTTTCTATCTATGGGGTCGATTCCGACTTTTCTAGGGCTCAAAACAAGCTTATAATAACAGAAGAAGGTTGATGTTGTGCCTATAAAGCACATCACCATGCTGTGACGGCCAGAGTGCCTTCTCCCAAGCCCATGTTGATAATTTGAATCGTTCATATTGTAAGATTCGTCGAGTAAATCATTCATAAAAACAATCAAATTAATTAGATATTTGTAGTCCCCTAATTAGATTAAATTTATTTTAAAAAAAATAAACGGTTAATATAATTTTGATAATTTATTTTAAAAACAATTAGGTTCTAATCATGAGGTTATAGAAGTCTGATTAATTGATTTATATATTTTTTTTTATAAATGATATACTCGATGAATCTAACAATATGAACGATTCGAATTATCAAAATAGACTTGAAACACGTCCCCACCGGACCTCACAAATAGGGCTGGGCATAAGGTTATCCAACCTACAGAAACCGCCCAACCTAATCCGAACTGCATACAAATAGGCAGTTTTGAGTGTAGAGTAGGGTCGGGTGCAATTTGAATTATTCTTTCAGTACGGATTGCGGGTTTCACCCGTACCCGCCCGCACTAAACAATTTTTTTTCCAAAAAAAAAAACTGGGTGCTTTCGGCCATGGGTACTTTAAAGGTTTCCCTGACTTAATTGACTTACCTATTGTTCTTTTTAATCAATTCTTATGGGATGTTAGCTTCTAAAGCTTTTTAGCTGTGTATATATATATATATATATTATATACTTACAGTTGTTGTGGAGGATATTTTCTATGTTAGTTCTTATTTAATTTTTATTATAATTTTGTCTAATCCAATTTTAATGTTAGCTTGAATATTTTGCTTACGTTAAGAATTGATTTTGTTGTATTTTTAATTTTATAAGTTTTAAATCATTAATTATTGATGTTCTAAAGTGGGAAAAAAACAAGCCAAAGTTTTGCTTTTTCAAAGAAAAAGTCCAATCCTCAAACCGCCCGTAACCACCTGCATATCTGTAAACCCTATCCACATAAACTGCAACCCGCATTGCGGGCTGCTACGGGTTTGATTCTTCTCAAAAATCGCAAATCGAATCATTCAAAATCGATCCACGACCACCCCTACTCACAAAGTGTGTGATGTGCCTTATGACATAGCACACTCCCCAAATCCTATAATAATATGGCACATTTTATACATATAAAAATCACAACAATGCTACATCCCTTTAATTTATCATTCCTAAATTATCTCCAATGATGTGATATTAAGGTTAGATCACACATGATGAAATGTTTAATAAATCAAAATTTGAAACTTATCAAGCACATCATTAGGAGTGGTTTTTAGAGGTGATAAATTAGGTATCCAAGCATTTTTCTAAAACTAATAAGTGGAACTGATTAAAAAGTTCTATTAAGAATATGGGGGCACTAATAAATCCTTTTCAGGTTTTGCTGCACCAAATAGTCCTGTTCACTTTTAATTGTTACCACAAAATTCTTCTTTTTTTTTTTTAGGGGTGTTTTCATAAAAAGTATCATTAATTGTTAAATTTTAGTAACAGTTTAAAAAAAAATTCATAGAAAAATATTACTAATTGTCATTTCTAACGACAAATTTAGAGAATAGTCACAGAAAAAGTTACTAATTATTATTTTTTAGCGACAGAATTAAAAAATTGTTACTAATTGTCAGTTTTTAGCAACAAATTCATAAAATCGTCATAAAAAACTCTTTATGTCCAACTATCACTTTTTGATTTATATAAATATTTATGGGACTTAATGGTGCACATGTCTTTTATAACAAGACATGTGAGCAATTAACCCAAATAATAATAAGAGTTGTCACAACCCAAACCCGTCCCTATAAATTTAGCGTCGTAACCGGTCAGTAATCCTAAGATTACCAAAGATCTCTGACCTGAATATCATATAATATAAGGGGCTGCGGAAGCAATTATACAAATACGATATCCATAGAGCTGTGTGTACATACATGAGACAAAAAATTTAAAACTTAAATATATACATATACGTGACGTCATAAATACAGTAGTCTTACATCACATTCATTACAGATATAACCAAAAGGGGACTTAGCCCAATATGCAGATAAACATAAAATTTGTTCATAATCCAAAAAGAAAACAAAGTCTTATACATTCACAAAACATGACTACATGACTTTCGAAACCTCTTCGGGAGGCACAAGGGTTGGCCGACAAAACAGAGCTCCAGGCGATCATGATAGAGCCTGGCCACGTGCCTGATCACCTACATATATAAGTAATGGAGTGAGCGGAAGCCCAGCAAATAATAACAGAATGAAGGTTTTAGTTGAATGATGTCCCATGTCAGATTCAAAAATCAGAATTCAAATTCATATTCTTCTTCAAATCATATACAAAAATTAGAGTTCATACTTAATCATACATGGTACATCCATTAGCGCTAACAGAACAGAACAGAACAGATGCAGAACAAATGGTGGTTATGTATAACCAGTTCCTTAAAGGAACCTCCGAATCTGGATAATAGATAACAGATATGCTGAGCTCCATGATGGAGCCTCCGGTATGGGTAACAGATAACAAATATACTAAGTCCCATGATGAAACCTCCGATAGTGGGTAATAGCTAACAGATATCACATGATACTAAGGATGCCACGAATACATTGTCAGAAATTGGACAATCATTCATTATACAGAACATATCATTTCAGAAAACAAATCTTATTTCATCATACATAAAATAATAAAGCTGAATATAGATTTACTAAGTTATTACTTACGGATGGTTTCAAAGCAAATAGACAGAGTAGACAAATCAGATAACTTGTGGCGCGTGACCTACACAAACATAATAGGCACACACATTGAAACACACACTTGGATAGTACATAACTTATTGTGTTTCGTTCTTAGTGGGTTTCTAAGTCTTATCCTCATTAATATGTCTTAATTAGGGCTTAAGAATGCCTAAGATGCAATGAGGATGTCAAAATGTGGGTCAAAACACTTAGTCAGATTTTCTGAAAATAGGGTCCTCGCTCGAGCGTAACTTTCTTCGCTCAAGTGGAGAGTAAAAAATAAGGGTGGTCGCTCGAGCGGTCTATAAACTCTACAAAAGTACTGGTTGCTTGATTTTTTCACTCGACGATCGCTTGAGCGTGAGACTGAGGTCTTCGCTCGAGCACAACTCTGGTCGCTCAAGTGGTTTGCGAAAATTGTAAACTTCTGGGAGCATGCATTTTACGCTCAAGTGCACTTTTTCTGCTCGAGCGGAAGTGCGAAATCAAGAGTAGTCACTCGAGCACAGGATCTGTCGCTCGAGCGGTGAGACAAAATTCTAGAATTTCTAAATTGATGTTTTAAGTCCAAAACTCAAATTTAAAGCTGTAAAACACAACCTTTGGGACTCAAAACTTGAGAAAACACTTGTAAACTTATAAAACATCATGAATTAAGGTTCATTACACAAAATTAAGGCCCAAAAGCAAGTGAATTCTTCAAAACCAAATTTGAACAATATGTATACATATCATGCATGTGTTGTCAAGAACTCAAACCTTCCAAAACATGTACAAATGAAGTGTTAAAGTGCAAAACCACAATGAGCTCCCATAATTGAATAAAAATAGGTACTTGCATGTATGAATTTGTTGGAATCAACACTCAAAATCCATGAAATACACATGCATGTATGACATGTTCATCTTCTCTACATTACTAGCTCAATTCCTGCATAACTCTACTTAATCCTCTAGAATTCATGTCCTAGATACCATGATTATACAATCTAAGTGTTGAATTCCTTACCTCAACTTCTCAATCAAGCTCTAGATGGTAAATTCACTAAGATTTCAAACCAAATCCTTGAATTCCAAGCTAATTCCTTTGTTTGAACTCAATTCTCTCTTAGTCCCTCTCTCTACACATTTGAAGTCTCAAAGATGGTAAAATGAGAATGTGAGTGATGCTCTGTAATCAACTTTAGCCTTATATAGGCTTGATTAGTGGTGATTAGTTAAAGCTAATCAAATGGACATTAATTTCTAATTTAATCGCTCCGAATCGAATTTAAATCAAACCTACCATAAATTTCTAAAAATTTCAAATAACACATAAACTAAGTCAATTTCGTGATTAGATGCCAATAAGGCGTTCAATTCGTAGAACAAAACAGAAACTCAGACAGATATTTCTACGATAGACAAATACAAACACAAATAATGCAATACATATGCAATTAATTCAGAATTTCTTCTTTATTACTCATTAAGCATTCTTAATAATGATTTAGTGGCTAATCATAGTTTGGGGTTATTACAAGAGCGAATTACACTAACAGCCCTTGTAGTGTAGGATTTGTGTTACTTTACTCATTGACTTTTTAATTGTGATACATTTAACCCTGAATTTTGAATTTCGTTCCAAATAAGGACAATCAAAGATGTTTCCTTTGCCAACGGAAAATTCTATATTTCAAGGGTAAAGTCGTCATGTAACTTATTTTATGTCGGTTAACTTATCTATTGTTTGAAATTTAATGCCATTTTTTTAATGAATAATGCTGATATTTTTTTAGTTATAAAATTTTGTTTGGTTTGATTTTCAGAAAAAAAATTCTAAGAAACAAAAAATTAAATTGGTAAAAAAAAAAATTATAAACACTTATCATTTTTATATAATTTTATCTTTTAGGAGGGTAGAAATAATTTTTTTAAACTATTTTTTTATATATTTATTTTCGTTAAATTGGTTTCTTTTTTTTTCAAAAAAAAAATTAAAAATAGTCTAAAAAACTCAATTCAATATTATCAAATCAATACATTATTAAATCAAAAAATTAAAAATTAAAAATATTTCATATATTAAATATGTTGATTACACATTATTAAATGTCTAATAACCATTCATTACATGATAATCATTCAAAAATATCTGTTAACAATAAAACAACAATTCATTACATCATAACCATCTAAAAATATCAATAAAAACAACCACCCATTAAATGATCATTATCCAAATACACGCTAAAAATTAATTTGGTAAAAAATATAAAAATATATAAAATATTTATCATTTTTATATAATTTTACAGTGTGTAGAAATAATTTTTAAAAATTTAAAAATATCTTTTATTTTTAAACTAGTTTATTTTTATCAAACTAACTTATATTTTATCAAATTGATAACTTTGCCATTGAAATCGAGCATTTTTTGTTTGCAAAGAAAATGACGTTTTCAATTATCCTTATTTGGAACGAGTTTTAAAGTTCAAGATTAAATGTATCACAATTGAAATGTCAGAAATCAAAGTGATACAAGTCTCAAATTACAAGGATTATCAGTGTAATTCGTCCTAATAATAATTCTCAAAATAAACTTTTAATAATATGGAACAATTTTAAAACCTTTCTATATATATATATATATATATATATGTATATATATTTAGAAAATTAAACTAGTTCGTAATTTAAATTATTAGTTATAAAATTACTAATCAAACTTATATAATTCAACATATCAATCAATTTCATTTAATCATTTTTGTGACATATAGTTAACCAATTGTAATAGGTATACACAATTTATAGTCAAAAGCATTCTATACATAATTCATATATTTGAGAAATAACTATGTATTAGTTTCAAATAGTTCACCACATTAACAAGTTTTTTTTGTTTGTTTTTGGGGACTTTTTATTTTTTATGAGCAAGTATAAGCAGTTTTTTGAGACATTTTTTCTCACCAAGGATCCTCTAGAGTGAAATTTCTCTAAAATTTCCTAGAGTGTTATATTGTGTGGTTGAGATTTACTGGCAAGTCACATCAGAAAAATTGATGTGACTTGCCAGTAAATCTCAGCCACACAATGTAACACTCTAGGAAACTTTAGGGAAAAATCACTCTAGAGGATCCTTGCTCATTTTTTCCAACCAATTTTCGGGAGTTCAAAGCAACCTCTTCCTCACCTTTTCCTTAGAAATTATATCAATAAAATTATAAATTACACATATAAGAGAGAATATATTTTTGTAAATTGCACTATCAAATTGTAACAATATTGCAAATCAAGACTTATGAACCCAAAATTTATTTAAAAAATAAATTACATAAACATATTCTTGACAAATCATAGGTCGGTAGGGGTGGTTTGGGTTGATAGCATTTTTCAAATGGTAGACTTCCAGCCCATTTCTTACGTGAGAGAGTACGTCATCCATGAAGTCATTTTTTGTATTAGAAAAAAAAATTAATACTTTAAAAGTTTTTAAAAGAAAATGTATGTGTCATTTGTCTTTTAGTTCTGACTAGTGGTAAGCATAAGCAACAAAAAGTGTAACTGACAAAATGGTTAACACGCACGTGGACACGAAAATTAAGGCTGGCATGCTTGATAAATGGCATATGATTAATTTATAAAATATTTTAAAAAGTAACTTTAATATTTTAAAAAGTAACTTTATAGTTGAGGTTCATTAACATATTTATGAAAAATATTTGAGGATCACAATTTTTGTGATTATAATGATTTAAAATTGTCAAAATGATGTCGTTTTGGGTGCAAAACATGTCAAAACGACATCGTTTTGACAGTTTTGAACCATTGTGGCCACAAAAATTGTGATCATCTAGCATTGTTGCATATTTATTGAGTGATTTGAGATGTTGATTAAAAAATAATTTTTTATTTTTAATTTTTTTAAATTTTTTTATTTGTAAAAAATATAAAAAGTGATGGGAGTTAAAATGAAGCGGTTCGGTTGGCAAATAATGACGGATTTGCCTTGGCGGTTCGGGCGGATTGGCGGTTTATAAAAAATATAATTCAAATTACAAAACTTAAATCAAAGAGTAAAAAAAGACGACAGACACCGTGATGTTAAGCACCTTGCGAAACTTTCTTCTGATGCAGCAAGTGTAGCAACAACATGATAATATCAACAACTATGCCATCAGTTCATTACAAACATCTGTGGAAGTTACAATGATCAAATACAATACATAAAATTAATATCATTCAGGGTTTACAATATATTGAAAATGTTTACTGTTGAAAAGTATTTAGATTGAAAAGTGAGCTGATACAAGTTTGCAACATGGCCAGAAAAAAAAAGATTGAAAAGTGAATTAGAATCTAACTGTATTTTGGATTACTGACATCTTGAATTCCCCTCGAGCAGTAATTTAATACTATATTCTAAGGTATAGAACAACAAGCAAACTTAAGTAAAAAAAAAAAATTAGAATCTTATAAAACATGATTTAATAGCGGTGCAGGTCGGTGCGGTTTGGAAGAAAAATAGAAACCGGCGGATTGATAAAAGTGTCACTAAAATTTGTCATTTTTCTTACTAAAAATCGACGGTTTGATTGACAAATAATAACGAATTTATCTTGACGGTGCGGTTCGATACGATTTTGACGATTTCGGCGATTTCGACAGTATTATGCACCCCTAATGATAAGCAACAAAAAGTGTAACTGACAAAATGGTTAACACGCACGTGGACACGAAAATTAAGGCTGGCATGCTTGATAAATGGCATATGATTAATTTATAAAATATTTTAAAAAGTAACTTTATAGTTGAGGTTCATTAACATATTTATTGAGTGATTTGAGATGTTGAATAAAAAATAATTTTTTATTTTTAAACTTTTTTTTATCTTTTTATATGTTAAAAACATAAAAAGTGATGGCAGTTAAAATGAATTAAAAGTTAAAAGTTAGCTTCTCAATTTGCCTCACTGTTTAAATGACTGGCTTATAATTTATTTTAATTTAAAATTTTATATTAAATTATTTGATGTAATTTTTATTTATAATTTATCAAGTATAAATAGTTTTATTAGCAAAATTTATTATATTTTTAGGGTAGAAACGATTTTAAATTTTGTTATTTGATCATCAACATTCAATGTACAATAAATTGCACCAAATTATGTCATTATAAATTTGAATCTCACAATAGAAGTATACATCACACATCAATTTTTTGGGTAAGAATGGGTAAATAGTTTTCATTGAGTCATCGTGCCCTTTTTTTATAAGACAAAGGCCTCTTTTGGAAAAAAAAAAAAAAAAAAAAAAAAAACAAAGTTAAAGGTTAATTTTTAATTTATTTTGGATCTCATCATTCTTTTATTTTTTTATACATTTTAAAAAAAAAGTTAAAAAGTTAAATTTTAACCAATTTGTCAAAACAACCCAAATTATAATGTGGTTTGTGTTGTCAATTTGATCTATATAGTTTTTATTATAACAAATTTATTTTCAACTTTTTTTGTAGTCCAATTAATAATGTTAATTAAACGATTGAATATAACTCAATTGTCATGTGTTAAGTAATTTCAAGTGAATCATTAGAGAAAAAAAATAAAAATTGTCCAAAACAATTCAATTTCCATTTGTCATTAAGACCCTTGCTTTTGATTGCGGTGATTTGTCATTCAAAACTTTTCGATTTGTCATTCAAAAAAATCTGGAATTGGTAAACCAATTCACTCCTGTTTAAATTGTCTGTTTGGTTTGGTTTCATTAATTTTAGGTTTTGTTTGGAAATAAATTATTTTAGTAACTTTTTAATTTTTTACGAAAAGATATGGAGAAAAATAAAAAGAGTGATGTGACAACTTATAATGACATTTTAACTAAAATAATTACTCTCCAAACGAGGCAGTTTGATTTTAATTTTCGATTCTAAAACTTTGATTATGATTCCGAACCGAACCGTGATATATTTGTTTATTATTTTTTATATATTTTTATGTGTAAAAATAAAAATATCAAAGTTTTACATAAGATTTGAATACTAGTCTTGATTATAAAATTAACAAACACTAACTAACGTAACCAAACGAATTATTATAGTTTGGTTACTAATATAAAATATATATCATATTTATTGTTATATAAGAATTTTAGAATCATAGAATCGAATCAAACTAAATTGATTTCTATGGTTCAATTATAATCTAGTTTTATAGATTTAATGGTTTAATTACAATTATATTTTTCTCAAACTGTGGGGATATATTTTCAGAATACCAACACGTGGCATGGTGACGCCGACGTGTCAGCCGAGGTGCCACGTGCCTTGGTAGTTAAGCCGAGGTAATCTCGGAGAAGCCGAGGTCATCTCCGAAGATATCGGAATCCGGGATAAAGGGGTAAGAGTCCTAAGGCAAAGAGGGGACTTAACCAAGATAAGGATAAAGCTCCTAGGGAGTTTATCTTTATCTCTTGAAGAGTCCAGAGTAAACAGTAAATTGGAGTTCATAGAAGTCATACTTCTAGTGGGACTTGGATTGAGTATATTATAAAAGAGGGACACCCCCGTGGGTCTAAGATATGTAATTTATACTTTGAGTATTCTGTTTAGTACTTGATTATCTTTGAGAGATATACTGACTTGATCGTCGGAGTGCCCCCGGGTGGAAGAACCACCGCCGGAGCTTTTTCTTTCTGTTTCAGGTTGCTTAAGCCATCTATTCTGCTTGTGCTCTCCAGCTGATCACTAGACGGGCAGCGTGGTCAGATTTTTACCCACACACAAACTATAAGAAAATAGCTTCGTTTAGGAACAAACTATTTTAGTAATTTTTTAATTTTTTTGTTAAAATATGAGATAAAAAAAATTAATATGTTTAAAATGGTTTTTTAATTTTTTTACAAAAAGATGTGTAAAAAATAAAGAGAAAAGAAAATTTTGACTTTTTAATATAAATTATTGACTTTTTAATTTTAAAATTTTTAAATTAAAATATTAAGTTGTCAAACGAAATCTAAAGTGTAATAAAAATCATATTTTGCTTTCGCCAATCACAAAACAGCAACAGAAGTGTATGTAACATACTTGCTGAATAATACTTCGTTGCTCGAAAACGGTGGCTCGAAATTGGCTTGAATATACAAAACGACGTCGTTTTGTATTTTTATTTTTTTTTCTTTTCTTTTTCCTGGTTTCAAATACAAACAGACAGAGGGAAGAGAAGAGAAGAGAAGAGGCGAGAGAGAGAGAGAGAGAAGAGAAGAGAAGAGGAAGAGAGAAGAGGCGATGGTGGTGATGGCGGAGGAGGAAGAGAAGGAAGATCGACGGTGATGCCGGTGGGTATCGCCGATCGCCTCCTCTATTTTCTCTACTTTCTTTTTTCTTTTTCTTTTTTCCCCTTTCTAGTAGATCTGAATCTGGATCTTGATCTTATTGTTGATTGAGTCAATTCCCTAAATTATTTTTTTTTTTTGGAATACTTAAAAAAAAAAAAACTCGTGAAGGTGATGGGTGCTTCGAAGTGACTTTTTATAATAATTTTTTATTTAATATATATAAATGATAAAACCATTGACCTTCTCAAGAAGGGAAGGGTCATTTTGATTGGATATAATTTCAAGAAGAATAATGGTATAAAAAATGTTAATGATTTTAAATATTTTATCAAATATTTTATTAAATGTCTTATATAGGTGTGAGATTCACACCATGTAAGTCCCACACATATGTAAAATATTTGGTAAAATATTTAATAAAATATTTGAAATCCCTAGCATTACTTTACAATTTATATAATGGGTAAGATCAATAATTATATCGTAATACATGTTAGTAAACTAAGTCATATATTAAGGCCTCGTTTGGAAAGTATTCTTTTTAGTCAAAAAGTCAAAAAGTTACTAAAAATATTTAAAAGTAAACAACCCATATCAAAAAGTCAAAATTTTCATTTTCTCTCTACTTTTTACATATCATTTCGTAAAAAATCAAAAAGTCATCCCAAACATATTAATTTTCTTTACATCATATTATAACCAAAAAACTAAATAATTACTAAAAAAATATGTTCTCAAACGAGGCCTAATTAATATATATAACACCACCATTTCAAAAAGCTGCTCAATTACCCTACTCTTGTCAAAGTAATCCTCATGCACTCCAATCACATAATAAACCCCCGACAATGCTAGGTAGCTCAAATTTTTGTGGCTCAAATGGCTCAAATCTGTCAAAACGACGTCGTTTTGACAGATTTGAGTGTAAAACGACGTCATTTTGACAGATTTGAGCCATTTGAGCCACAAAAATTTGAGTTACCAAACATTTTCCATAAACCCCTGATAGCACATTGTCTTATTTGAATTATAATTATCTTATTTATGTCATGTTATTTTTTATTTAAGTTATATTACATTTTGATTATATCACTTTAATCTCAACTCATATTTTATATTTTTTTCGTAGAAAGTAAAAAAATATACTAATTTACCACTTTCCAAACAACCCCCTGTGCTTTAAAAACAAATAAATAAATAAAAATAAAAAATACATCAATATTAAAAATATATAAACTAAACAGTAATGCTAGAAATACAAAAACTAAACACAGAATAGAACACAACTTTCTCATAAGGGGTGGGTCCCATATGTAGGTGTGGGTCCCATATGTAGGTCCACACATGTAAACCTCACTCCTTGTAGGAGGGTTGTGTCATATTTTGTATTTAGTTTCTATACATACATATAGACTTACTCTAATTAAACATAGAAAGTACATAGGAATAGAATAAAATTTCATAATATTTATTTGTGAGATTTATGGTTTGAGGTTTGCTTATTTATTAACATTTTAATTTTTTATGAAAAGATATATAACAAAATAAAAAATAATATAACAACTTATAATAAATAAATAATTAAGTACACTTATTCAATGCATTACCAAACAAACTTCAAAAATCATATATATATATATATATATATGTATGTATGTATCATTAGAGCTGCTATAAAATAAAAATAAAAAATAAAAAAGAGGTAAAAGACAAAACACAAGAGAAAAAAAAACAATTTAATGCTCCTTTAGAGCTCTCTTTTTAAAGGTCTCATTCATTTTTCTATATAGCACGGGATAATTATAGATATTTATTTTTATTTTAGATTTTTTTAATACACAAATTATGTTTTTAAAGATTTTTTATAAAAATAATTTAACAATTTTATCACTAACCATAGTGTATGAGAGAAGTTAAAAAGGGTACTGCAATAACTATGCACGAGTTGTATCTATAATTATTTGTATGAGGGGATTTTAAATGTTGATCAGGAGATTTTAACCAAATCAATAAATGCAGGCACATAGAATGACATGTGGATTGAAAAAAGTTAATAAATGCTGATCAGAGGATTTTGACCAAATCAATAAATGCTGAGTTTTTTTTTTTAAAAAGTAAAAAATTTAGAAAATTCAGATTAGGATATTTGAGCTCCCACAGACCTTGTGGGTTAAAAACCCATTTTTGCTTAATGTATAGTATAGATAGATAGATTATTTGTTTTGGAAAAGATACTGCAGTAATTATGAGAGAAGTTAAAAAGTCTTGTGGGTTGAGAGAAATTAATAAATGCTGTCTTTTTTTTAATGTGATTATAAAAAAAATTAAAAAAAGAATCATTGAACTAACTACAATCACATAAAAAAAAAGAACCGTTGAATAAACTACAATCACATCACATTTTTCCCATAATAAAAAATCAATAAATGAAAAAAAAACATTAAATTAATTACAATCACATTAAAAACAAAAAGAACTATTGAACTAATTATAATCACATTTTTTTCTTTGTGAGTGTTTATGTTTATCTAATTTCGATCATATTAAAAAATCAAATTATAATTTTTTTTTGGTTAGACCAAATAAAAAACACAAAAGGAGATAACTTTAATCATATAAATCACAAATATTTTCATGCTATCTAACTATAGAAAATAAAAAGATTAAATCACATTTTAAAAAAAATCATTGAACAAACTACAATTACATCACATTTTTCCCATAATATAAAAATAAATGAAAAAAATAACCATTAAACTAATTACAATACAATCACATTAAAAAAAAAATCATTGAACTAATTACAATCACATTTTTCTCTTTGTGAGTGTTTATGTTTATCTGACTTCACAAATATTTGTGATTTGCATGATTTGATTTTTTAACTGCAATCACATTACATTTTTCTCATAATAAAAATAAATAAATGAAAAAAAAGAACTATTAAACTAACTACAATTACATTATAAAAAAAAAAAAAGAACCGTTGAACAAACTACTATCACATCACATTTTTCCCATAATAAAAATAAATAAATGAAAAAAAAAAGAACCATTAAACTAATTACAATGACACTAAAAAAAAAAAGAACCGTTGAACTAACTACAATTACATTTTTCTCTTTGTGAGTATTTATGTTTATCTAACTCAAATCATATTAAAAAATCAAATTATAATTTTTTTTGGCTAGACCAAATAGAAATAAAAAAAGGAGATAACTTCAATCATAAAAATCACAAATATTTTTATACTATCTAACTACAATCATATTTTTTTCATAATAAAAAAAATAATTGTAAAGAAGAACCATTAAAACAGTAAATAAAATGATTAAATCACATTTTTAAAAAAAAACCATTGAAATAGTAAATAAAAAGAATATTTAGAACCATTAAACAAATTACAATCACATTTTTTTTTATGAGTGTTTATGTTTATCTTACTTCCATCGTATTAAAAAATCAAATTATAAACAAAAAGAGATAACTTCAATCATACAAATCACAATTTTTTTAATGTTATCTAACTACAATCATATTTTTCTCATAATAAAAAAATAATTGAAAAAAAAGAACCATTAAAATAGTAAATAAAAAAATTATTTAGAAGTATTGAACAAACTACAATCACATTTTTCTTTTTATGAGTGTTTATATTTATCTAATTTCAATCATATTGAAAAATCAAATTATAAACAAAATGAGATAACTTCAATCATACAAATCACATGTTTTTAAATGCTATCTAACTACAATAACATTTTTCTCATAATAAAAAATAATAATTGAAAAAAATAACCATTAAAATAGTAAATAAAAAAGATTATTCAGAATCATTGAACAAATTACAATCACATTTTTTTATGAGTATTTATGTTTATCTAACTTCAATTATATTAAAAAATCAAATTAAAAACAAAAGGAGATAGCTTCAATCATGCAAATCACAATTTTTTTAATGCTATCTAATCATTATCAATAATTAAAAAAATCAATTACAAATTAAGTCAATTGATAATTAAAAAACACAATAATTTATTTTTCAAAAAACATAGTGAATTAAAAAGATCAATTACAATTTTTTTTTGGTGAAAATACAATCTAATCATCATCAATAATTGGTACATTATGTGACCCTAATGAGTACAATCCATTTTATTTTTTAAAAATCAAATCACAAATTAAGTGAATTGATAGTTAAAAAAACACAATAATTTTTTTTCAAAAAACACAGTGAGCTAAAAAAATCAATTACAATTTTTTTTTCAAAATACAATCTAATCATTATCAATAATTGGTACTTTAAAAATCAAATCAAATCACAAATATTTTTATACTATCTAACTACAATCATATTTTTTTCATAAATAATTGTAAAAAAAAATCATTAAAACAGTAAATAAAGGATTAAATCACATTAAAAAAAAGAACAATTGAATAAACTACAATTAAATCACATTTTTTCCATAATAAAATAAATAAATAAATGAACCGTTGTCTAACTACAATCACTACGCCAAAATTGGGCTATAGCGGCGGTTTTTTGCCGTCGTTAAAGGATATGAAACCGCCGTTAAAGCCTTTAACGGCGGTAATTTAGGACCGCCGTTTATACGCGTGTCGGAAAAGGTATAACCGTCGTAAAAGGGTAAATTACCGTTGTTAAAAGTCGATCAAAAACGGTAATAACATAGGACCAAAAACGGCGGTTCTTTACCGCTGTAAATAGGTTCAAATTTTAAAAAAAATAATTCTCTCTTCTTGCACCCCTTAAGTTTTAAACCTGTGACCTTTAATCAATGCACACCAACCACTACACCACAGCCACTTTATATGAAATATATTCTCTAAATAAATATTTAAACATTACTTTTGCTTTATTGTAGATGGTCATATTCAACCTCTGGCCGCGCGTGGTCACAAGATGCTGTAGTTCCGCCGGCAAAGACTGCCGTCATTAACGGCGGTAATGAGAGGGCTTTAGTGGCGGTTTCGTTACCGCCGTTAAAAGAAGGCTTTAGTGGCAGTTTTTTTAACGGCGGTTTCATTACCGCTGTTAAAGATACTTTAGCGGTATTTTTTTAACGACGGTAACAAAACTGCCGTTAAAGATATATTAACGGCGGTTTCATTACTGCCGTTAATAATATCTTTAACGACAATAATAAAAATTACTGTTAAAAAAATCGTCGTTAATGCTCTTATTTTGAGGTAGTGTATTTTATAAGTTTACTTTGAGTTTTCAAAAAGTCAGAACTCACTCTGTGCTTAAAGTGATTCAGATACCTTATTTTAAATATATATATATATATATATATATGTGTCTTTAGGCGATGATAGAATAGCATGTGGCTTCCTTTTGAAAAGACTCATATATAAAAATCAATCTGATGGGTTCTCTCTCTAGGCCAGTATTGTTTAGCTTATTAGACATCTGTCTCATTGTCTAACAATGATATTTGTCCAACTAAGATTCTCATTTCTGGATCAAAGCTTAGATAATCAAACTTGAACCAATCCAAATAATGGGTTTATGGAGTCAGACTTTTTGACTTGTGGCAATCACCATGTTTTGGTCTCTTTCATTTGTCATGTTGAGACCCATTTTAATTTGTAACTATCTATAGCCACATCAAGTTAGGTTCCAATGCAAAAGAATGACCACGCCGTTCAGGCAGTCAAAGCCAACGGTACTTTTTGTGAGGGTTTATATTTATCTAATTTCAATCATATTAAAAAATCAAATTATAATTTTTTATTCGCTAGACAAATCACAAATATTTTTATGCGCTATCTGACTACAATATTAAAACAGTAAACAAAAGGAAAAGTCAAGAAGGAGAAAATAAAAAGAAGATTTACTGTTTGCATACGTGGTCACTGAAGTTGAAAGTATAGAAGTGAGAAGTCAAGAAGAAAAAAATAAAAAGGAGACTCACTATTTGCAAAAGTATGGGAAAAGTTAAAAAAAGTGTGTGTATTAGAGAAGTTAAAAACACTTGGAAGAATTTAATAAATGTTAAGGTTTTTTTTTTCAAAAACAATCAAAAAAATTAAGAAATTAAGGTTTAGATATTGGAACTCCCATTAAACTTGTGGGTTAGAGATAGACATAAATAAATAGATAGATATAGATATTTATATTTATATTTATTTTAAATTTTTTTTAATATACAAATTATTTGTTTTGAAAAAGGTACTGCAGAGAAGTCAAAAAGTCTTGTGGGTTGAGAGAAGTTAATAAATGCTGAGGTTAAATTTTTTTTAAAAAACAAAAAATTAGAAAATTAGAATTGGCATATTGGAGCTCCCACAGGCCTTGGGGGTTAAAAATCTCATTTTGCTTAATATATAGTATAGATACGCTATACCATTCATTTCGTAGATCTCAAAGAGAAAATATATATATGTAAAAAACTATTTTTTTGGGTGACTTTGATTGAAGGCAAGTCACATAATACTAATTATCATATCATATACTTCACAATACTTTTACTAATGTTTTTAGAAAAGTGTGCATGATTCGCATTCATTTTAACTATGATACAATATGCAGAGTTACAATTTAAGTAAAATTAATTATAATTTTAAGTTATAATTTATGGTTTCTTTTCAAGTTATTAAAATTATGACACAATATATTTAAGCCAAGTTTGAAAAGTTCTAAATAATTTATCTTTTTATTTTTTTATCAAATCACTTCTCTATTTTTTTGAATATATTTTCATAAAAAGATAAAAAATACACTTATTTAAGGCATCCCAAACAACTCCTCGTATTATAATTTGAAGCCCATCACATTTTAATAAATTTTGCTATATATTGGCAATCACCCAACTTTTGGAATCTAATTTTGTTTTTATCAAAAGAGGTGGTAGAGGTCCTGGACGAAACCCTTTTTTCTTGACTGACTTTCTAACGATAATTCACTGCTTGAACACCCCACCCACGACTTTTTAGAAACAAAATTTTGTTTCTCACTTTTGTGCTCTGCTGCAGATTACTCTGCACTTTCTGAGTTTGATTCCTATGTTGTTGTCCTCTCCAATATATATGGTAGCTACAAAGAACGGTACTGAGAAGGATTACTGATCTTCAAAACCCAGGTGAATATACATAAACTGCTCATGAATTTTGACATGCTTTACTGTTGAGTTTTGATCTTATGGATGATACCCATTTTCCCTTTTTGCTATTCTTTTTTTTTTCTTTATTAGGTTTATTTTATGTAGTTTCCATGTTTTTACGCGTTTTGTTTTTGGTTGAAAATTTTGCAGTTTTGTCTTTTGGTCCATTTTTTTCCATGGAGATAATGATTGAGTACTGTAGACTGAATATACATTTGTATGCTTGTGATGTCAGAATTTGACATTTGGGTATCAGAAATCAAACCCTCATGTTTCTCATATGCTTATCATATCTACTTATTCAACTGTGGATTGAGTGATTGAAAAGCTACTGATCTTCAAAACCCAGGTGAATATATATATATAAATTTCTCATATCTTTTTTTCTTTGTTGTTGACTTTTGATCTTAGCGATGATACACATTTACCCTTTTCTTTATTCTTTTCTTCAATAGTACTATATAGTTCCAATTTGTTTGAACGCGATATAGTTCAAACTTCCAAGTTTGAAACACTAAAAACACTTTCCATTTTTCCACTTTTTTTGGGTTGAAAGTTTTGCAGTTAATGATTGAAGAAGTGTAGACTGAATAGTAGAGAATCGATTTTTGGTGTTAATGTGAAGGCAATATACATTTTGTATGCTTATAATGTCAAAATTTGACATTTGGGTATCAGAAATCAAACTCTTATGTTTCTCTTGAAGATAGTTACATCTCAACCATCTTCTCTCAATTGATACACAAATTGATACTTAAGAGGTGTAATGAGTGAATTTTGATCTAGGTTTACCATTGATATAGAAGGGGATTTTTTTTGGTGAAATTGAGTTTCATGGAGGGTCCATCGAGGCAACAGAGCTTCCGGAGGAAGAAGATGACGAAGCAGTTAACAGGGAAACGAGGCGACAAGACTTTGCATTCGGCTGCAAGAGCAGGGAATTTGGAGGTGGTTTTGGAATTACTCACTATAAATGGAGATGAAGAGTTGAAGGAGTTGTTGTCCGAGCAGAATCAATCCGGTGAAACGGCCCTTTATGTTGCTGCTGAATATGGTTATGTTGATTTGGTGAAGGAGATGATGAAATATTATGATATTGCATCTGCTGGTATCAAAGCTAAAAATGGGTATGATGCTTTCCACATTGCTGCCAAGCAAGGAGACTTGGGTAAGTATAAATTATAAAGAATGTCAATGTTTTCCCATCATTTGTGATATCTTTGTTTTGTCAAATTTCAACATTGTTTAAACATGTTCCATGGCATTCTGAAGAAATTAGAGAAATTTCACTCTTTTATTTGGAGAAATGAGTGTTAGACTGCATACATCTTGTCTTTTCTAGACCCCACTAAGCCTCATGCACTTGGTTGCCTTTTTTATTTTTATTTTTAATTTGAAGAAATTTAATTCAATCTTATTTTGCATGTAATTCAATGCATAAAACATTTGGGAATAAGTAGGATGGTTGGTGATTGCTTGTTGTGACAATATTTACAAAAATCGGTGTAAGTACGAGTGCTACTAGGAAATGCTAATATCCTAATGAATTCCATTTTTGAACGCATGTACCGAAGCATGGTACACTAACGTTCCAAAACAATAAATACAATAATTTTAGTGATCCAAAGTGATCTCAAAACTTGTTTCCAATATAATTTCTTAAAGATTCTTACAAATAAAAATCAAATATAATGAGCTAAAATGTAAGGTGGGTTAAGTTTTGACTAGAAAAAGGTCAAAATGGGTCATAATGCTCATATAAAAGTGTTGCTACATTTTAGAGCATGTAGTGAACCACATTCCTGTTCTTGTTGCACAAACCGGAACGATCCATGTTCCAGGTAACATATAACTGTTTGAGTTTTGCCTAATTTTATCATTTCACTTGCTTCTGTGTTTTGACATATCATTCATTGCTGATATATAAATCATTATCAGGGTTTAAATGTTCTCATAAATTTATTATCTTAACATGTTGCAGAGATATTGAAAGTCCTCATGGAGACCCATCATGATCTTTCAATGACATTTGATCAATCAAACACCACGGCATTGCACAGTGCTGCAGCACAAGGCCATATCGAGGTGGTCAATTTCTTGTTAGAAAAAAACAGTAGCCTGGCCACCATTACAAGAAGCAACGGCAAAACTGCCTTGCATTCTTCAGCAAGAAATGGGCATTTGGAGGTTGTAAAGGCCCTATTGAGAAAAGAACCAGGAATTGCATTGAGGAATGATAAGAAGGGGCAGATGGCTCTTCACATGGCGGTTAAGGGACAGAGTGTTAAGGTGGTTGATGAGCTTATTGAGTTCAATGCTGATTTGATAACGATGTTTGACAGCAAAGGCAACACTCCACTGCATATAGCAACCCGAAAGGGTCGTGCACAGGTAAATAACTCAGTTTTGGCCTTTGAATGCTGAAAAATCCATATAATACCACTATAAATAAAATACCCAGTAGAAAAGCATCACACATTTGCTCTAAAGACTAAAAAGGGTTTTTTATAAACACTTTTGGAGATGCCTTTAGAGAAATTAATCTTGGGTTTATGTTATGGTTATTCAGAGAATTCTGTTTAGATAAATGTTAATGACGAAGGAATGCCAGAGAACAGAAATAATGTAACAGAAAAGGAACACTCCGTTCAAATAAAATAAATCTCAACCCTAATAGAAAAGAAATTCTCGATACTTATTTTTTATCCTCAATAAACCTAACACATAACGGCCAATTCAAACAAAAACTACCTTAATTAAATACTAAATAAGACAATAAAATCTCTTCAATCATAAATAAGAAATAACAATAAGATAATGACCTATTCTCTTAAATTTTTGGAAGTGGCTTCAAACAAAATCTATACTTTAATACTATAGTTTCTTGTACTTCAGTGTCCATAAAAAATCTGATATGAACTCTGCATCTAAGCAAACTTGAAGGATCAGGGAACTCCAGCATTTCCAACGAATCCATTATTCCAATTTGGAGTGTAATGGAGTGAAATGTGCTTGTCATAAGCCCAACCTCATGGCAATAGCTGAAGAACTAGAGATGCTTAAAAAGATTCAATCGCTTTATAAAGTTGGAACTCGTTGTGGTTATCCTCGTGCTATTCTGCAGATTGTTCAGGCACTACTGAACCGCAAGGGAATCGATAAACAAGCCATCAACAGATCAGGAGAAACCACTCTTGACATTGCTGAGAAAATGGGGCACTCAGAGATTGCAATTATCCTACAGGAACATGGAGTCCTGAATGCAAAATCCATGAAGTCCACACCTACAACAAATACAGCCAGGGAATTAAAGCAAACTGTAAGTGAGATCAAACACGAGGTACACGACCAGCTTAAGCACACACGCCAAGCACGAAGGGGTGTACAAGGTATAGCCAAGAGGCTTAACAAAATGCAAGCGGAAGGGCTTAACAATGCCATCAACTCCACCACAGTTGTTGCTGTTCTCATTGCTTCTGTTGCCTTCGCTGCTATTTTTGTTGTCCCTGGCCAGTATGCCAGCGACCCCACAAATCTTCCTCCTGGATTCTCTCTAGGAGAAGCAAATGTTGCTCCAAAAGCCCCGTTCATTCTTTTTTTCATATTTGACTCGCTTGCGCTCTTCATATCATTGGCTGTTGTAGTCTTTCAAACATCAGTTGTAGTTGTAGACAGGAAGGCAAAGAAGCAAATGATGTCTGTCATTAACAAGCTCATGTGGTTGGCTTGCGTGCTCTTGTCAGCGGCTTTTCTTTCCCTGTCTTTCATTGTTGTAGGAAACGAGAGGTGGTTGGCAATTGGAGTGACAGTTATTGGTACAGTTATCATGTCAACGACATTGGGAACAATGTGTTATTGGGTGATTATGCACCGAATTGAGGCTTCCAATTTGAGGAGCATCCACAGATCATCCAGGAGTAGCAGATCACTATCATTGTCCATGTCAGCAATGTCAGATACAGAAATTCTGAGCAATGACTATAAGAAACTCTATGCAATTTGAGGTTAACAAGGCATGTATGATGTTTCCTTTTTTGACCACTTCGTTAGTATTTCTGCTCTGTTCCTTTGTATTTTTGCAGTTCTCCCCCCTTGCATGTATATATCTTTGTAAGATTACGTGAAGAAAGTAACTGTAATTGCCGGTCTATGAAAGTGCACTGCAATAGAATGTAACAAGCAGAAGAGATCTGTAATCTTTTTATGATCAATGTACTTAACTAAGATCAACTTCTTGATCAGCTTATCACATTGTCCCATCTTGTAAATTCTCACTGTCTGTAATTGTCCATGATTTATTGTTCTGTGAAATCTTATTCTGGGAATTTTTTTGAAGCCTAACTGTTGATATTTATTAGTTTTGATTGGAAAAGAATTGATGTAGGACAAGATTTTAGGAATTCTTAAATTTTTACCTCTACTATTTTGGAATTAGCGTTTTATTAGGAGTCTAGTGATTTAGAATGGAATAGCCTAGAATTCCTAGTTATAGTGCTTGATGATAGATCTCGGTTGGCTTACAATTAGCCTCAGCATCAAACCAAAGTACAAATGTCTGAAGTTATATATTTTGAAGTAGCAAGGAATGTATCTATACCCATCGTTGGGTCGACCAGCCATTTCTTGGACCGATCCCTCAACGTTCAAATCTTTGGTAAGTGTTTGGTTGACATGTCATATGTTGGGTCAACCCGTAGATGCGAGATTTATTCCATATAGTGCTAGAAAGGTTTCCAAATTTGTGTTGATTAATTTTCCTTAATTGATTATTATAAACACATGCAAGCCAGGCCTAAAGGCAAAATGGTACTGTTTATTAATCAATACTACTAAGATTTTCTTGTACTTGTGGCTTCGAGATTCTATCTTTCTTGATTTGACAGTCCATTCGTCTATTTGATCAATACTAAATTTTCAGATCATAGTGTTAGAATCATGGAAAACTTCTAATAAAGAGTAATAATACACCTTCTTCCTTCTTAGACATGCCAATAAACGATGTGCACTTGTCCAAGGTGTAGGTCCACAACGTGTTCATCTTGTACCAACGCTGATGATATGTCATGTCTGACAAGGTATTTGGAAATCATCCATGTCGTGTAGCAAACAACTCATCTTCCAGTATTAACCACTTGAATCTTCTAAAACCCATTGGTAACTGACAAATACTTGAGTTGTCATAATCTGTCTCATTCTCTGCATTTAGATCTGCTATTATGCTAACAAACATCATGATCAATCCAAACTGGCCATACTGCTTCGCTCAAACCTCAGATTCTGTCACATTGAGCTTCATTGGTCTTGGTTGTTTCGGTTAAAAATCTATGCTGCATGCATTGCACAACAGTAGCCTAGAGAACATGAAAGTGGATTGACCAAAAGTTCAGAAGGTATCCAAATGAATCAGACAATATATCAGCACATGGTGCCTACTATCATCCAACCATAGTTTTTTTGTTACTTAGGTGTTGTTCATATCCTCCTCACACTTTCCATTTCATATTCGATTTTCATTCCATGGAACAATGAGTTCCATAAGTACAATATTTCATAAAAATATGCTTTATTGAGAATAACATTCTTATGATTCCCATTGCTAGGAATGTCGGTTATCTTATGCTGGATATAAGAATTAGAGTATATAGAATCTTTTTATTTTTTAGTATTATATATATAAATCGTTTGACAAGTGACTTTTTTATCCAAAAAGTCAAAAAGTCACTAAAAAAATCAAAAAGCCAACAACCCATACCAAAAAGCCAAATATTCTATTTTCTCTCTACTTTTTGCACATCTTTTCGTAAAAAGTCAAAAAGTTATCCCAAACATACTAGTTTTTTTTAGCTCATATTTTAGCCAAATAGCCAAAAAGTTACTAAATTAGCCTATTCCCAAACGAGGGTGTCAATCACTGATTTATTGCCTTATTTATATCGTTTCTTAAATTGTATCATGAATCTATTATATATATATGACTTTTACATCATTCATAGGTAAGCCAAATCATTCTTTTCATCTTTTTTGGTATTAGAGCCAACCCTAGTCGCCTTTCTCTCTACAACCCATCACCATTGGCTGCTCGTTTCTCCTCCCTAGCCACCGACAGACCACTCATGCCCTTTTCAGACACCCAACAACCCTTCCTAGTCCTTCTTCTCCACTCGAAAGCCTTACCCAATCCCTACCCAGCCCCCTAAAGTCCTTGTTCTCCACCCTCTTCCCCTCGATAGTCTTCTATAGCCATTGTCGAGGCCTTTCTAGTTGCCAACCAGCCTTCTTGCTGGTCTAGAACAGTTTAGCAACCCTTTTAGGGTAGTTCGAGCTTGGCAAGGATTTTGGGGCTATGTTTGCCCTTGTGGCTAAGCTTACCTCTGTTCATCTTCTTATCTCTCTTGTTGTATCTCATTCTTGGCCTCTTCATCAGTTTGATGTCAAGAATGTCTTTCTATATGGGGATCTTCTTGAGACAATTTATATGGCTCTTCCTCCTGGTTTTCTGGCTGAGGGGGAGAATTTGGGAAAAATGTGTCAATTGCGTAAATTTTTATATGGCTTGAAACAGTCTCCAGAAGCTTGGTTTGGTCATTTCAGTTTTGTCATCCTCTCTATGGGGTTTGTTTAATGCCACTTAGACCATACTTGTTTCATCCATCATAATCCAACATGTCAGTGTATAATCTTGTTGGTTTATATGGATGGTGTTATTCTCACTGATGATGATTATGTAAGCATTGGTCAAGTAAAATGGGATTTGGGACAAACCTTTGATATTACGGATTTGGGGAATCTCAAGTATTTTCTAAGGATTGAGGTGGCTCACTCACAGTAAGAGATTTCCTTGTCTTAAAGAAAGTACGCTCTTGACCTACTTTAAGATACTAGTATGTTAGAGTGTAAATCTACTTTATGAATTCTAATGTCAAGCTCACATCAGAATCTAGCGAGCTGTTATTAGAGGATCCAGGCATGTATCAGAGGCTTGTTGGGCATCTCATTTACTTGACCAACACTAAACTTGACTTGACATTTGCGGTTAGTATTGTGAATTAGTTTATGCATGTACCTTGTACAGAATACCTTGATGTTGTTCATGACATCTTGAGATATTTAAAGACCTCTTTTGGTTTGGGGATTATTCTTCACAGTTGATCTGCAACCTAGGCTCTCTTGTTTCACTGATGCTGACTATGCAGGATCTAGAACTAATCGGCATTTTACTTATGGTTTCTCTACTTTCTATGGTGATTATCTTATATCATGGAAGAGTAAGAAGCATGGAGTTGTTTCTAGATCTTCTGTAGAAGCCAAGTATCGAGCTATGGCACAGGGAACATGTGATGTGAGATTCTATGGCTTCGTTCTATCCTAGTAGAGTTGGATTTTGAAGAGACTGGTCCTGCCTCCTTGATTTGTAACAAGTCTGCTATTATGTTGTTCTGTCTTTCATGAGTGTACTAAGCATACAGAGGTTGATATTCATTTCAATGGAGAAAAGGTTTGAACTGATATTGTGAGTCCATCCTTTGTCTCTCGCTCTCAACAGTTAGCAAATATGCTTACAAAGTCTGTAGGACCGATATTGCTCTAGTCATCTATTGGCAAGCTACGTTTGTTTAATATCTTCACACCAGCTTGAGGAGAGTGTTGAATATAGAAATTAGAATATATATAATCTTTTTATCTTATTGTCATGACCTAAACCCGCCCCTATAGGTTTAGCATAGTAACTGGCCAGTAATCCTTGGATTACCAAAGGTCTCTTGACAGATTAACATATAGATATGGGCTGCAGAAGCAAATATACAAAATATACGAGGTCCAATGAGCTGTAATGACATACATGGGATAGAAGAGTTTAGAGCTTTTATAGACTTAAGCGAAGTCAAAAGACATAATATTTACATATCACACTTAGGCGTGCAAGCCAAAAGTCTCGCCCACATCTTAACACACAATCATAGTCTAACATGATTACAAAAACAGCCACAAAGCTTAACTTCATCCGGAATCTCTTCGGGAGGTGCAAAGGTTGGCTGACAAAACCGAAACATAGGCCGTCAACTTTAGGCCTGGTCATGTGCTTGCCCACCTACATACATAATATAAATAGTAAGCGGAAGCCTAGTGAATAATAACGGAGTAAAGGGTTTAATGAATGAAGCCTATACAGATTCAGAAATCATAATTCATATTCATATTCGTATTCTTGTTCAGATGATATACAGAAATCAAAATTCATGCTTAATCATACGTGGTACATCCATTAGCGCTAACAGAACAGATGCAGAACATATGACGGTTATGAATAACCAGTTTCATAAAGGAACCTCCGGATCCGGGTAACAGAGAATAAACATGCTGAGCTTTATGAAAAAGCCTCCGGTACGGGTAACAAATGACAGACATAATAAGTCCCATAATGGGACCTCGGATACCGGGTAACAGCTAACAGATATCACATGTTGCTAAAGATGCCACGAATGCATGTCAGAAATTGGACAATCATTCATTATACAGAACATAGCATTTCAGAAAACAAATCTCATTTCATCATACAGAAAATAAATAAAGTTGAACAGAGCTTTACTATGTTATTACTCACAGTTGGCTTCGAGTGCAGACAGACAGAGCAGACTAATCAAACGGTCTACGGTACGTGACCTGCAATAACACATAACAAACACACATCTGAAACACACGTTCGAATTACACATAACTTACTTAATTTGTTCTTGGTGTGTTTCTAGCCTTAACCTCATTATGGAGTCTTAATCATGGCCTGGGGATGCCTAGGATGAAATGAGGATGCAAAAATGCACTGGAAAACATTTTTCAAAACTTGCTGAAAACAAGGTCCACGCTTGAGCGTGCCTTTTCTCGCTCGAGCGGACATGCGAAATGTGAAGGTTCGTTCGAGCGTGACTTACCTCGCTCGGGCGGACTGTAAACTTTGGAAAAAGTATTGGTTGCATGTTTTTCATGCTCAACAGATGCTCGATCCCCGCTCGAGCGTGAGACTCAGACCCTCGCTCGAGCATGGATCTCCTCGCTCAAGCGTGCTGCAAAACATAAGAACTTCTGGGTACATGCATTTCACGCTCGAGCGAGCTTCCGGTTGCTTGAGCGAAAGTGCACACACTCAGAGTGCTCGCTCGAGTGTGAACTCCCACGCTCGAGCATGGATGCAAAATCTGAAATTTCCAAATTTGATCTCCAAGTTTCAAGCTCAAACCCAAACACCTCAAACTTAACATTTTGGGGCCAAAACTTTAGAAAACTCATAAAAACTCATAAAACAACATGTTTTAAGGATCATTTTAAGAAATCATGGCCCAATGACATGCCAATTGTACAAAAATTTTACTCAAACTTATGAATGTTTCAAAAGCATAACATGCATAAATTCTCTTGAACTCAAACACTTCAAAACATGATCAAATTTGGCAATTTGGTAGAAAACATGACGAATTCTTAAAACATAGATGAGACGAACACATGCATAGAAGAATTCTTTGAAATCAAGCTCATTTTGTGAAGAAATGGACATGCATGCATGGTATGGCCCAATTCTCTCCAACACCAACTCAAATCCTACATAAACTTATCTAATTTGCTTGAAATCTTGTAAGGTTTAACTCAATTACACAACTAAGAGTTTGATTTTTTATCTAGAGACTTGAATTCACTAGTGTTGAAGTTGAAACTCTCAAATCCTCTTCAAATGACAACAATTCCATTTAATTGAGCTCATGTCTCACCAAATTCTCAAACTTAGAACTAAATCCTCCTACTCTCTCTCTCTCCCTCTCACATTTTTGGGTCTTAGAGAGCTCAAAGATGCATGTAAGATGAAGAAAAGAGTGAGTGAGGAATTAAAAAGGTGCTTTATATAGGCTTAGATCAAAATATCATTAGTTAGGCTTAATTGGGCATTAATTATTCTAATTTAATCGTTCAGAATCGAATTTTAATTAAGCCTGCCATAAAATTCTAAAAATCCTAATTAACACGTAAATTAAGTCAATTTCTGATTCGGATGCCGATAAGGCCTTCAATTTGCAAACCGAAAGAAAAACATGAACAGATCTTCCTACGTTAAACAGATATAGACACAATTAATAAAACACACATGCAATTTAATTCAGAATTTCACCTTAATTACTATTTAGGCATAATTAACCATGGATTAACGTTAATCAGGGATCGAGGTTGTTACACTTATAGTATTATGTATATAATTAGTGATTGTGTCAATCACTAATTTAGTGCT
The DNA here is from genome assembly GCF_004153795.1 of Camellia sinensis. Classification (NCBI taxonomy): domain Eukaryota; kingdom Viridiplantae; phylum Streptophyta; class Magnoliopsida; order Ericales; family Theaceae; genus Camellia; species Camellia sinensis. The sequence continues at coordinate 290,723 of NW_021027571.1, read as the reverse complement.
TTGTTTATATCGTTTCCTAAATTATATCATGAATCTATTTTATATATATATATATATATATAACATCTACCTCATTCATAGCTAAGTCAAATTATTCTTTTCATCCTTTTTCTTATATATCATGTTAGTCTTTCATGTCTTCATTCATTGCCTAAAAAGAACCAGACAAATAAATGACACAACATGGACACGATATAAACAAGTTGCCACAAGAATTTTCAAAAACATAAGAGACAAGTGGGTGACACACAAAATATATAGTTTTATACATTTATTATATATCACATATATAAGAATAAACAATTATTAATAGGGAGAAATATAATTTATTTATTTTATCATTAGATCCTTCAAATTTGTAATATATTTCATAGGGATGGGTTTCTCTCCAGTTTATTTTGTGAACTGGACCATATCGTTGGGTTCGTGAGGCTTGCCATAGGTTTCGTTTCAATGATCCAAACCGTTCAATGTGTAAAGTTTGTCGAGCATTTTATGCCTGCAAAAAATTACGTTGGTCGGCTATCGATAGGCTCTTGATTGGAACACATTTTTGTCAATGGCAAATTTGATTTTAAAAATAATTTGTTAACAAAAATGTGTTCCGATCAAGGGGCTATCAATATTCGATTAACATGATTTTTTGCACGGATGAAGTACCTAGTGAGCTCTACATATCGAACGGTTCGGATCATTAAGATGTGATCGATAGTGGACCTCCACAAACCTAACAATACAGTTTAGTTCACAAAATGAGCTAGAGAAAAATTCATTCTTATTTCATATGTGTCTAAGTAATATACACATGTATTTCAAATGTTTGAAATATGTTTGAATCTGGAAAATTTTGAGAACGGTAGGACTTGATTGTATTCCCGTCCAACAATTAATTGGTTGGTTCCTAATTTTGGAGGAAGCTGAGTTCCTAATTTTGGAGGAAGCTGAGAGAGAGAGAGAGAGAGAGAGAGAGAGAGAGAGAGAGATTGATTAGGATGAAGTATAAGAAGATGAAAAGTTAGTTACAGAAGCATTTAGTCCAATATTTTTTACCTGCATGATATAATGACTTGCTTCTTCTTCTTCTTTTTTATTTTTCGTTCTTTTATTTTATCTCTCACTCTCTCTCCTGAATCCTGACGATAACCACATGCACAAATATCTTTTTTCAGCTTAGAAGGACATGCAACATCATTCTTTTGAATGGTCAAATTGGTATATGGTGGGTAAATACCTTTGTACTATCAAATTTATTATGCAATAAAGCAATGGGACCAATGGATTTTTATCACTCACTATGTAATTAGCTTAAGCAAAAAAATTAAAAAAAATATATAATATATATCATGAACCTGTCTGTATGCAGAACTATCATGAAAATTTGCTGACTGCTGTAGATTATTTATTGACTTTGCTGATATTTTCTCACAGTAGATGTCTCCAAAATCTGTATAGCATGTTTTCTTAGGTTAATTTGATCAAAATCCGAAAATAGAAAACAGAAACATGTAAAGGGATTTGTCCGAATATGAAACTAGTTTCATTGATTTTTTTATTCTTGCTAGTTTAGGTGTGGCATTACTTTCTCCAGAACAATTCTTTTATTTTATATTATTTTTGTGCGTGTATGTTTGTTACTTACATTTTGAACACTTTCAGGTAACCCAATAGCTGGGGCTTTTGTGTTTAAATAGCTAGCAAAACTGTAATTCTTTGGTAAGCTTGATAATAACATGCTATATTTAATAGATTAGTAAACAATTTATAATTGACTAATTTCTTTAAATGAAATCTTTTTGTATATCATCTTTGAAAGAAAGATAGATTTAAAAGTATTCCTCAAACTTAAATTTTCTTGGTAACATTCTCAAGAATTTATTGGCGGTTTGACCGAATAGTAAGACTTGCTGTTAATTTCTCTGATAAATCAGTCTTACTAAATATGAGGGCAAGGTTGCATATATCTTATCTTCTCCAGACTTCATTTTAACAGGATCTCATACACTGAGTTATTTTTTTAATAGTTTCTCAAGAATTTTTAGTTATTCCTCGAAACTACGATTTGACCTTTAAATTGTGGAAGATTCCTTCAATGAATTTCTACTTTTCTTTCCTAAACAGAAAGGAGGTTATTAGATTATATATCCTCACTTTCATGGACTAGAACAAAATAGTCCTCTCTTATGGAAGATGGGTATAGGCTGAAAACAGTTACATAATAGAATCCATGCAAGGGGAAAAGTACACTCTGGAAACTACCGTCTATAAAACACCCAAGCTTTACAATACTCAGATTAGAAAGATAAAAGTGACTTTCCTGAAAGGTAAAAGTGACTCCCTTGATGTGTGTGAAAGTTGTATTTCTTTTTCAGCCTGAATTCTTTCTGTAATCTCTCTCTCTCTCTCTCTCTCTCACACACACACACACATACACACTGAACAGTCTCTTTTTTCTTTTAGCATGAATGTCAATAAGTATCATTGAAGTAAAGGTTTTGTAGTTGTTTTGCAGTAATACTGTCACTGAAAGAAGCATTAAAGGAAGTCATGTCTGCATAACAGATTCTATTTAAATTCATTAGTGGTGGAGGTTGTCATAGTGTCTGTGTGTAGAATCTCTCTCTCTCTCTCTCTCTCTCTCTCTCTCTCTCTCACACACACACACACACACACACACTGAACAGTCTCTTTTTTCTTTTAGCATGAATGTCAATAAGTATCATTGAAGTAAAGGTTTTGTAGTTGTTTTGCAGTAATGCTGTCACTGAAAGAAGCATTAAAGGAAGTCATGTCTGCATTACAGATTCTATTTAAATTCATTAGTGGTGGAGGTTGTCATAGTGTCTGTGTGTAGAACATAGCTTTGCTACTGCAAGGATAGAAGAGAAACACCAGAGAGAGAGAGAGAGAGAGCATAAGCCTAATTTGGAACATCAGATTTATCTGATGAGTTATAACCAAACTAAGCCATGTGTCCTGATGAGATGGGATCGGCTGTGAATTCTTTTTTGCCATTCTCTAATGAATAAATAACTCTCAAATGTCAACAGATTTTTCAATGTGTATGTCTAGACAGTAATAATACAAAGATAATTTGGTCTAACAGTGTGAAGTAGAACCATGCATATGGAATTGCCCAAAACAACACGGAATTAATGACACTAATTACAAAATAAAAAAGAAAAAAGGTAATGGGTAAACATTATGATCATCTCTCTATTTCTCTCTTAGAAGACTTTTTTTTTTTTCTTTTGCAGTAGCATCATCTTTCTTTTTCTCCAGAATCTGCAATCCTTGAAGCAGACAGTGATCAGAGGCCAACTTCACTTGCTGACTTACTTGAACTCAACAGCTGTTGAGATTGTTTACAGTGCGCAATTGCGCTCTCAATCGAACTCTCAATCTCCAAATTCATGCTATTGCTCCTCTTGAGACACTGTAACTCATACAACCCACTCGAACTAATGGAAAATGATGACGACAAAGAAGAAGCACCAGATGAGGTTGAAGACGAAGATGAAGACAAAGACTTTGTTGCACAAGGGCATTTGATTGCCCCTGAAAATGACTTCCTATGGGTAATAACACCATTCTCAATCATTCTTTTGTCAATGCTCTTCATGTCATTACCCAGTGTTGGATATGTTGTTGTTCTAATTTTCCCAAATGAGCTGTTCTTTGCTACTTTCATGTACTTATTCACACACTTCTTACCTTCTGAAACATGTCCAGCTTCTGCATTGTAGGCTGCCTTGGCGGAGGACTCATCTGAAAGAGCGGTCTTGCTAAAGAGAGACTTCAGGCATGCCCGTGAAGCCTTGAGCTTTTGAACAAGTAAGGATGGCTTAACCAGCTTGAGCTTCTTAGACCATGTCGTCTTTGTGTCATCAGCAATGAAACCATTCGATTCGGCGGACCATTCAAAGAAATGGTCATCCGGGTTTAGCTCACAACTCACCCGGCAAGACTCTGATAGTGATATATTGCATGATTGATCCAATGGGGTGCTGGTATTAGTAGAAGGTGTTGTAGAGTTGGTGATGGAGGGAAGACTATAGTGTTCATCTTCGAAGGCCTCTTTTGTGTTGTCAAAGGTTAAAAAAGGCGACTCAGTATGCAAGGCTTCTGCTAAAGCGGGGTTTGTGTTGTCAAAGGCATCTTTTGTGTTCTCAAAGGTTAAAAAGGGCGACTTAGTGTGCGAGGCTTTTACTAAGGCGGGGTCTGTGTTTTCGAAGGTAGGGTTGGAATTTTGGAGGAGTTTTTGAACCATTTGTAAGCGCGGAGGGAGGTGAAGTGGAAGGAGTTTTCCTTTGTAGAAGAGTTCATCAGCTGGGGAAGTTGTTGGTTCTCTCTGATCATTGGGAGCAGAAGACATTTGGAACTCAAATTCTCTGGTTTGAGGGGGAGAACCGAAGAAACTTGAAAAAGAGCTTACTTCCATATCTATGCAGTCATCATCTGCATGGTTACATGATGGAAGATTTGTTGCCATTTTACTCTCTCTCTCTCTCCTGTGGATTTTTATGGGGAGCTGAGCTTGGTGAAGGGAGAGGAAGGGCAAAGTATCCTTTAAAGCAGAGATGGTGCCAAGTAAGAAAGGCATAAAAGAATTGTGAGGTTCTATGAATCTGTCAGATTTTTTATGTTTTTCTTTTTTCTTTTTGAATACTTCCAAATTATAAATAGAATGTTATGTACCTAGAAAAATTATAAGGAAAGTATTCAAAAGTTTGAACTCTACAGTATATATTTAAGCGGCTTGTTATGGGACCACATTCGGAATAAATGTGATATTCTACACACTTTTTTAAATACACAACATTGTTAAATTATAAAATGCACGAGATGAAAATGAATTATTTTCCCTATTTAACTTAGCAGCCAGACACTGAACTGATAGTGCATATTCAATGTCTGCACATGATTCTTATGGACTTTTTATGGCATTGCATTCATTTGAATTGCAAAATGGCTTATATATTAGATTACTACTTTGAGAATAAGGTTAAAGCTTCATAGTGATCTTGTAAAATTGCCACCGACTTTTACTACTTCATATGTGGATGTTGACTTTATTCTCTCTCCATGTGGAACATAGCCAGTTGAGCTAGAAAAAATTAATTATTGAAAAATATGAAAACAAAAGTATTTTTAATTTTGCATTTTTTAATTATTAACTTTAACTTGTTAGATGTTACACTAAATATGACATACCGCGTCGCACTCAACTTACTAGTTAAAAGTGACAGTCATGTTCCAGGCACATGGTAGCTTCTGATGTGGCCCAACTCTACTGGCTTATTCTGTGTAGTTTACCATGGCGCACTCTGTTTGGTGACTGGGAATCCTAGCAATACAACACACCCTAAAAACTGAGCTATGTGGATTAATTTTTTATTTTATTTTAAGCGTAACCTACTAAATTTCATTCTGCATCATATATTTCATTTTTCAGATTTGTTTTCAAATTAATGAACTACACCATTGCATAAATTCAAGTTCCACATTTTTTTTAAAGAGGGACGTTATTATGTTCGTAGTCAAATTACAATACAGACCAATATTTTTTCATAAACTTAAATTTAAAACTTTACTTACCTTAACATTTAAATATTTTCTCTGTAACCATTGAAATTCATAATCTCAAGTTCCATTTCAAAAAGGCATAACACTCTTCTTGTACGGATATGGCTTGTGTCCCGTCCTTCATAAAAATTGAGAGGTACTGTTGGGCTTTATGGGCCCACTTTTAGTTCCCATTTCAATGATTTGAACCATTCACTTTTTAGAATTTATTGAGTACATTACCTCTGTAAAAAATTAAGTTTGTCAGATAACAGAAATCATATGTTTAAATCAGTTTTGTATGAAAAAAATAGACGGTAAGAGAATAAACTTGCACAAAATTGATTCCAACACGTGCTTTCTGTTATCCAATCTACTTGATTTTTTTTTTTATATATATAAAGATGATAAACTTGACAAACTGTAAAATATGAATAGTTTGAATTATCAAAACGGAACACAAAAGTATACCCCCTAGGTAAGACTGGACAATTCATTTCGATTACGGACAGGATACAGTCCAATCCCCTCTTATACCATCCAAAAAGCAAAGCGAGACCTTTATAAAATCATGATGCCTTTATAGAGAAATCCCATATCAAGAAATTATTATTAATATATTTTTTTTTTTTTGGAAAAAACGTCAGATTATATTAGTGCAGTTGTCGCTTATTGTTTAAAAATAAATAAATAAATATTATTATTTAAAACTTTAGAATGAAATGTTTTTTTAATTCTACCTTCTTATTGTCAATTTTAATTTATAGAAAACTGCATGCCTAGAAGCTTGGATCCCAGTTGAGTCATTTTCTCCCAACTCATTACCTCGGAGGCCAAATATTGGGCATTTTAGGCAGTGCATTCAACAGCAAAGTTTATTGCAGATGAGCCAAGTTGTGCAAATTGAATTTTAGACTAACCCTTGTGTTTGGGCTGGGCGGCCCACCAAAAACAACAGAACCAATTGAGCCCATATTACATCATGCAATTCTAAAGAATATAGGGCCGGTCCAAATAATTGAATATATTACCCATTAGGTTCTAAATTTCTATCTCATACACTAAGAAGTTCTGTTATATTTTTTTATCCCCGATTTTACCCCTACTACCAGCTAGTAAAAATCTCTATTTAAATCATCTCAAACACTTTCTAAATCTTTAATTGTTTATAATATTTATTACTCATTAATTTTTTCAATTTGTATTAACTTCTCTCTTGCTCATTTTTCCAAAACTTCTCTTCTTTCTCATCTCTCTCTCTCTCTAGAAAATACCACCATTGTAGCTATGGCCATGACCATGGCCGTCCACCCACAACTACCATCGTCGTCCGTCACTAACCACTACCACCTCCACTGGTCACCACCGCCACTTTTGCCAGCCACTACCACCACCATTGTTCACTAACCATCTCCGCCATCACTGATCTATACTTCACCATCTCTCAACCGTTTGACTCGCTCACCTAACATTGTCGTCTTTCTTCCTCTTTGTCATTACCGCCGCTCTTTCTCCATCCTCCATCTTTCATCTGTCATCACCATTGTTCTTCTTCAATCATCGATCCACTATCTTCAACGTTAAACTTCACCAATGGTTTCAAATCTAATTGTTTTCAATGTCGATCTACCATCTTCGGCGACAATCTGGTACTTTACATGGTCGCCAATAAGATTGAGACTTTTTCTACAGTGTATTGGTGAAGAGCTACATTTGTAAAACATGTTGAACTCATCTGATGAATTTATCACTTAATTTAGTAATAAATTTATCACTGATTTGTTTAATATGTTGTGGATTGTTGCTGTTGGAATTCTGATATTAATACATTGATAAATTTATTACTGATTTTTGTTCATCTTATATTTATCATCTCTCTTTTCCTCACTCTTTCTCTTTCTTTTTTTATTTCTCTTAAACCAAATTTGATGTATCAGTGATAAATGTATCACTGATATATTTCTTTGAATCTTGTGTTGATTTGTAAAGATGATGACGAGATTTTATTTATTTATTTATTGTAATCTTTTAACAAACAACTAGTGAGAAATTTATCAATGAATGTGTTTATCATTGCTAAATTTATTACTGAATATATATTTGAATCTCGTGTTAAGTTGTGATGATAATGATGAGATTTTCTTTTTGTAATTTTTTAACGAATAGTTAGTGATAAATTTGTCATTTTTTTCACTAGAGAGAGATAAATATGTAGTATGATTAATCTATTAGTGATAAATTTATCATTGATTTGTTGAATATGTTGTATATTGTTGCTGATTTTTTATATTTATACAGTGATGAATTTATCACTGATTTGTCATTGTAGATGAGAATATGTTGGATGAGTCAATCTATCAGTGATAAATTTATCACTGGAAAGAGGACAAAGAGCAGATTGTAAAGGCATGGTTATGTTGATTTACGATAGAAAGCTAACAATTTTCTATTAAGACATTTCCTTTTTCTTTTCCTCTTTATCTTCTCTCTCTCTCTCTTTCTCTCTCTTTCATTCTTCTTCTTCGTTTTCTTCTTCTCCTGTTGCCATCATATCTTAGGAAATAATGACAGTAGTGAGCACTAGAGGTTATCACCGGCGGTTTGAAGGAGGTGTAGGAAGGATATCTTAGGAATATTGAGAGGTGAAAAAATGAGCAGGACTTACAGGTAGATAAATTTGGTCAATAGGATTGGCCCGTAAATCTCCCAAAAATGTATGGAGTCTACAATTTACTTGCCAATCCACCCGACTCAATCGGTACCCGTAAGTTGAGAGAGGTAATGGGCTGGGTTTGGCAAGTTGTAAGATGAAAATAGGTGGGTTGAGTTGGGTGTGATTTGTAATTTTTCAACCTGCCGTAATTTGATCCAACCTGCATAGTTACGTAGTATACTTTATATTATAATAGACCTTACTCACATTAAAATAATTTCAACATAAAGTATTGAAACAGTTATTATTATAAAATATATAGTATACCAGACTTTACTCACATTAGAGTAACTTTAATGGCAAAGTATTAGAACTGCCATTCTTATAAAATAATGTAAAGTTCATTTTTTTCATCTCAAACAATAAATTATTTGAATGACTAAATTATACCTTTATTATTTCTATCAAATTTAATATTAATTTTACCTATATTTAAAAGAAAAATGCTTGGGAGCACTAATTAGGTGGCAGTGGGTCCCGCCATTAATGATGTGATGTTTTGGTCTTGGAGTTATATTTTTTTTTTTTAATTTTACATAAAACAAGTTAAGATAGCTCAAAATATAATAAAACTCATCTTAATATCAATTCCTATTTTCTCCGATCTCTCCGAGCCTCCTCTACTTTACTATTATTTCCGTTGATTTACCTTTTTTTGCCTTAGTTCGCTGTTCCAATTCCCTTATATACTTGAGCTTCACACAGTGACTCACCCTAAATTATCATCCTTATGAATGATTCACTCCCTCTACATACTAGGCATAACAGGTGGCTTTTCCCTTAGTTTACCAACGAATTGTCCACCTTTCTCATATTTCCTTTGTAGCCCCACTTTTATCATAATTTTGTAGTTGTGTTATTTTGGCCTCAAGCAATATATTAATCACACTTTTGATAACCCAATGCCAAATTCAATTACATCCTTAGCATGTATAATTATGTAATTAGATATATTATCCATATATTTATTTATTTATATTATTATTATTATTAATGATCCCTAATTATAAATTAAATTACATTTTAACACCTACGCTTATAAAAATATTATTTTCCAAGTATCAATTTAACTATTTTATATTAATTTAGCTTAAAATATTCAAAAACAGGGATGTTACAATTTTTTTTTCTTAAGAATGTTGTTAAAATATGTGTTTAAATTAATTAAACTATTTGAGTGTGTAAAAAATAAAATAAGTGGGCCCAACCACCACTAACGGGATACTATCTAGTGTGTTTGATTTCAATTTTCTGTATTTAATTTTTTAGAAATTGAGTTTTATTATTTTTTACATTTTTTTTGTTTTTAGTGAATAGTTTTAAAATTTTAAATATTTTTTTTATTTTTTTAGATGCATCTTACTTAGATGTATTTAAAAAGTAAAAAATTTACAAAAAAATATTTTTAAAAATTAATAAATACATAAAAATATAAAAAATGTACTGAATTTTTATTTATTTTTATATTCTTGGTATTTAGTAAATTTTTAAAAGGTTTTTTCAATTTTTTTTTTACTTTTTAAGTATATTTATGTTCGGTATGTCTAAAAATTAAAAAAATTGCTCAAAATATTAAAAAAATTCAATAAAAATAAAAAAACACGGAAAATAAGATAATAGAATTTTATGAAAAATATTTTTAAAAAATGATAACCAAGCAAGGTGAAATTTTTTGTTGGAATAATATTATTATTTTGTAATTTTTTTATACTATTCATTATTAAATTATAACTTTAATTATTTATTTTAGCTATTAACCATTAGATTTACTCTTATGGCTAAAGATTTATAGCTCGAATAAAGGCCTCGAATGTGTTGGCAGTCTATCTCTTCCTTTTGGACCAACAATGATTCATACCACTAAAAAAATATCACTAATAACACTAATACATTGGGAATATAAAAAAAAAAGAATAATCCTTGGTAGCTCAAAATCTCGTTGGCTCAAACGGCTCGATTGCCAAAAACGACGTCGTTTTGAGTAGTTTCTTTTTATTTATTTTTTATTATATATATATATCTGAAATAGAGGGAGGGAGTGAAAGAGAGAAGAGAGAGAGAGCTCCACCCATCACCGGCGCTGCCATCACCGGCGCCATCACTAGTGCCGTCATCCTCTGGTGTATACATAGATCTATGTATACACAGATCTGTATCTCTCTGTGTGTATCTCTCTCTCTCATTCTCTCTGTGAATATGTGTGATGATGATGATCTCTGTATCACTCTCTCTATTTGATTTGGGTTTGATTTTTGTTTGATTTTTGGTTGATCTCTCTCTCTCTACTCCCCTCTTCTCTTCTTTCTTCTTTTTTTTTTCTTCTTTTTCTTCTTCTTTTGTGAGTTACTACGAAGGAAAGAGAAAATAAAAAGGAAAAAAAAAGGCCAAAACGACGTCGTTTGGGAATTTCGGGCCATTCGAGCCTTCAGAAATTCGAGCTACAAAACGAAATTGAAAAAAAAAACATAGCCACTGCCACATCATTCATTAGTGGTGCTATTAAAGCATCATTTTTAGTGCTCTCAGCCATTTTTCCTTTTGGACTCAAGCGCAATGTTTCTCTCTCCTCTCTATCTCTCTTTATCAAATCCAAATGCAATCGTTTCTTCAAAACCCTTTCGTTCATCCCTCATCCTTCTCGACTCTATAAAAGTGTAGAGAAACACCTCTTATACCGGAGCTGACTCCTCTCCAGAACAAAACGACGCCGAAAAAACTCCTCTTATACCGGAGCCGACTCCTCTCATACGCTGACGATGTCGGAAACAAGTAGCTTCATCTCTCTCTGGTTAGCTGCTCCTCATTATAGACTAGAACAAAAACATTGAATCAACTCAAAACCTCACTTTCTCTATTTATCAATTTCACCTACACTTTTCGACCATTACTGACTCAAAGAAATTTCCTTCGAACGTCAAATCTTCAACCTTAAACCTTCTATTGAATCACCAATACACAGTGATGATGCCCCAGTTTGGCCCAGTTGTTTTGAAATACTAATTTTCAATGTGTTTTCTAGATGTTTTCAACAAGCAAAAAAGAAACAGACCCAAATGGTTAAAACACCGAAATAAGAATTTAAAGACCCAACAAACTCAAGCTTTGTGAAATATCCAAATCAAAATTTTGAACATTACAAGCATATCATCACAAATCCAGAGGAAAAAAAAAATGTCAAAATAGAAAATATTTTCTCAGTGGGTATCTAAGAAAACAAAAGCTTTATAGAACCTTAAATACCCAAAACCATCACACACCCAGAAAAAAATAAATAAATAAAAAATAAATAAATAAAAATAATAAAAAAATCTAAAATTTTTTGAAGGACTTTGTGGGTAATCTTCACCGACCAAAAAAAGAGAGACCCAGAAGGCTAAAATACTGACCCATGCATATACAATGATGGAGAGGTTAGGTTATAGGACAGCCATTAAAGACAGAGGAACGGGGGAGGAATATGAGAGAGAGGAGAGAGGAGAAAGGAGAGAGTGATGAAGAAGATAAAGAAAAGGAAAGGTTGGAAAGTGGAAGTGTGAGAGAGCTTTCGGATGGTTATGCTTATGCCACTGATGGTGTGAAGAGAAGAATTGATGGGTTCGTCAATAGAGCTTTCCATTGAAGAAAAAAAAGTTTGGGGGTTTTGCAAACATGTGATTTCATTCAGGTTTGGGCAATTGGGCCAAAGATTAAAAGCAGCCCTTCTAACACATTCGGCCATTGGGGGGTCTTCGATTCGAGCTACGTAGTTTGGTTGTACTCTTATTAATTGTGATAGCGACTCTCACACATACATGATCTTCACAATTCCTACTCTCATTCTAATCATTCATAATGTGGGGTTCATACATACATGAGTAGACCCTATACATACATCAAGGGCCAAGATCAAATTAAGAGTCATAAAACTCTTAAAAAAGGAGTCCCAAACATGGGCCCTATTGTGTTTGGGCCTTTCCTAAATACTTTTGGGTCCATACTCTCAATTAAGTTGGGCTTAAATTTTTATCCTTACATTTATAATTTTATAAAGAGTTTGGTTAACAAATGCCCTAAAGACACTTATTAAATGTATTTAATAGCATAAACAACCTCTACTATTATTGAATAATACTATATGCACCAACTATTATACTAACTAGTATACCAATTGATGATGTGACATAATTTAAGAAATTTTTGATATTTGTAATGTCATTAATGAGTGGAGTCAATAATAATATCATAATTAGCGTTGGTACACTAGTTAATACACTAATGGGTGCATGTAGCACCACCATTATAAAAAGTTGTGAAGGCAATAAATATCCTCTATTGAAGAATTGTTCTTTTATGAAGGAATGGAAATACCCTTTTTTATTTCTTTAATGGAATACATTTTTAAAAAAATTACTAAATCTAAAACATTATTTTTATCTACTTTTCTAACTCATTCACATACACCCTATGCTTTATTAACGACCATATTTACACACACACACACATATATATATATATATATATATATCTATTTTATAATTATAAATTAGCTGGTCGAATTTTCATTTTAGTTTGGGCCTTATTGCGTTTGGGCCTTTCCTGAATACTTTTGGGTCCATACTCTCAATTAGGTTGACTTAAATTTTCATACTTACATTTATAATTTTATGTAGAGTTTGGTTAACAAGTATCTTAAAAACACTTATTAAATGCATTTAATAGCATGAACAACCTCTACTATTATAAAAAGTTGTGTCGGCAATAAATATCCTCTATTAAAGAATTGTTGTTTTTCGAAGGAATGAAAATACCCTTTTTTATTTCTTTAGTGGAATACATTTTTAACAAATTACTAAATCTAAAAAATTATTGGAAAATGTCTCGTAGCTCGATTTTTAAGGCTCAAGTTTGGCTCGACAGTCCAAAACGATGTCGTTTTGGGCTGTCTTTTTTTTTTTTTTTTTTTTTTTATTTTTTTTTACAATGTTTCAAACATCAGATTAATGTTTCGAACATTAGATTTCGAACATCAGATTAATGTTTCAAACATTAGATTGATATGCAAATGGGACTAAATAGAGCATAAGAAAACTTTTAGGACTAAATGGTTCAACTTTTCAGAAACTAGGACTTATAGGTAAATTTTCCTTTTTAAATGTCTTATTTTTTTTCTTTTTTATATTATATGAAAGTTTAATATTTTGATAATAATCATATGTGTTGGACTTTTTAAGAATTTTTTTTTATGTTTGTTCTTAATGGATTAAAGTGTTATTATGAGGGATAATAATCATATGTGTTGGGACTTTTCAAGGAATTCATATGTGTTGGATTTCAAAGAATTTTTTTTATACTTGTTCTTAATGCATTAAAGTGTTATTATAAGGGTAAGACTTGGAAATTGGGAGAAATTAATAAATGCTAAGATTTTTTTTTAAAATAAAAAAATCAAAAAATTTAGATTGAGAGATTAAAACTCTACAAAATTTGAAGTTAAAAATTCTTTTTTTGCTTAATATATAGGAAGTATAGATATATCGCTATTTTATAAATTAGATTAACCATTTTTTGTAATTAAAAGATATAAAAAATTTGATATCATCACATAAATTATTATAGAATCAAATACAAAATATAATTGAATGGATAAGACTTTACATGATTGGTTAGTGAGTCTAAAATTTTTTATCCATCCATATATATATATATATATATATTTATGTATCTACTTTTGTGCCTGAATTTTATATTTATATTCATAAGCTTATTAATAAAAAAATTATTAATGACAATCCTTTGAATTGTTAAAAATATTTAAAGAAAAATTCTATTATACCAGTTTTTATTTTTATTTTTTATACAGCCATGGAATGACAGGTTTATAATTCAACACATCATTTTGTAAATGTTTTATTTTGTAAAAAATAAAAATATTTTAAAATTCAGATTGTAACAATTCAACACATCATTGTTGAATTCAGATTGTAACAATTCAACACATCATTTAAAATTCAGATTCAGATTTTATTTTTATAATTCAGATTTTAAAATGACAGGTTTATAATTCAACACATCATTTTGTAACAATTCAGATTTTTAATTATTTTGTAAAATTTATACTAATATTATTTAATTACAGTTGAAAAAATATATGATCTATTTTGTATTATTATATATAATTTTGTAAATAGTCACAAAAGACAAAATAGGCTATTTTAGACACAATAAACAAAACATCACATCCAACCCATAATCATTACACTCTTCTCTCATAAAAAAGTCAAAAAGTTAAAAAGCCTTTCCCAAATTAAGTTTTTTAGCCCAGGCTAAAATAACTAAAAAATTCAAAAAGGCAATCAATTTTCCAAATAACCTATAATTATTATGAATTTAGGGGTCAAAGTATAAATAATAATAATAATAATAATAATGAGTATGGTAATAAAATAAATAATTAATTTTTTATTAGTATACGATAAAGTGTAATTTAATTAAAAATTAATTTATTTATATAATTATATTAAAAAATTAGGTCAAAATGTAATAATCTTATATATTTATAAAAAATAAATATGAATCTATATATTAATGGCCGAATCTGGAGAGAGATACGCGGGTTGATTCGGCTGGACACGTGTTGGCCAGAGATTGAGTTTTCCTCCCTATAGGGAGAGTCGATCATCCTGTGAAAGAAGAGAGAAATGAGGGAAAGAAAAGAAAGAAAGAAAGGAAAAAAAAGTGGAAGTTTTGAAGATTTGTAGTAGTGAAAAGAAAGAGTGAGATATTAAAGTTAAGGTGAGTTATATTATGTCTTGAATTATAATAATATATTTTACGTATGTTTTGACTTATCATATATATCTTATATAAGTTATGTTTTATAAATTATTATAAGTTATATTACTATTTCAGTTAAGTGGTTTAATTTCTGAACCCTATTTGTGAAAACGAAACCAATGGATATGTTTGTTTATATTTTAAAGAATATTTGACTATAACCTTATATACAATTATGTTTTGTAAGTACCACCATGGGAGTCCCACACCTTGGGGGACTTAAATAACCATTGGCCTCTGTTTGACTACTTTGTGGTTCTCTGTTTGTCATGGATCCATTGACTTCTGTTCAGTGCAGAGCAAAGTGTTGTACGGAGCTAAGTGCTACACTATTGTGGGAGCTACCTCTAGAATTCATACGAGCCACCTCTTGAATCCGTACCTCTGTTCTAACTGTCACTTCTGTGACCTCTGTTCTGTTCTGTTCTGTTCTGTACCATGGTTATGATTATATATTTACATAATTTTTGTATTTTAGTTCTGCTACTTAAATGATTTATTTATCAAACTGAGTTATGTAAATGTTTTGGCCTAACTAACTATCCATGGTTATTTCGTCTCCCTTATACTCTTGGTATAATATTTCTCACTCTGCCATATGCTTATAGCTATTTACCAAATTTCAAAAAACAATGCAATTCAGAAATACCTTTTGGAAAGTCTTAAATGCGAGGCTGCGGAATAGACACACACAGCACTTTTATTGATATTTTTCTATGTAAATATTGACCTTTCTGGTCAATACATTTTGTAATAAAAATAGAAGCTCTGATGATTATTTTGGTACCCTCATTTAAATATTACTTCCGCTCGCGTTTGTTGATTTGTTTAAGAATTGGCCGGAGTTAACCTCAGTTACTGGCCATCACGATACTTTAATCCTTGGATACGGAGAGCGGGTCGTGATATATTTAATATATATATATATATATTGTATATATTTTTTGTTTGTATATTTTTATCATATTTAAATATTAAAAATCTCACTTTGAAATATGTATGAGTTTTTTTTGTAAGATACTACTAAAAAGAGAAGATTTGTAGTGACATTAGCTGCTATTATGAAGAATTTAATAGTAAAAAGAAAGAGTGAGATATTAAAATTAAAGTGAGTTATATTATATTTTGAATTATAATAATATATTTTACGAATGTTTTGACTTACCATATATATTTTATATAAGTTATGTTTTATAAATTATTATAAGTTATATTACTATTTCAGTTAGGTGGTTTAATTTCTGAACCCTATTTGTGAAAATGAAACCAATGAATATGTTTGTTTATATTTTAAAGAATATTTGACTATAACTTTATATACAATTATGTTTTGTAAGTACCACCATGGGAGTCCCACACCTTGGGGGACTTAAATAACCATTGGCCTCTGTTTGACTACTTTGTGGTTCTC
Source organism: Camellia sinensis (assembly GCF_004153795.1). Lineage (NCBI taxonomy): Eukaryota > Viridiplantae > Streptophyta > Magnoliopsida > Ericales > Theaceae > Camellia > Camellia sinensis. Next base: position 274,224 of record NW_021027571.1, on the reverse strand, counting down.
TGTTTGTTGTAGATCCATTGACGTCTATTCGGTGCAGAGCAAAGTGTTGTACGGAGCTAAATGCTACACTATTGTTGGAGCCACCTCTAGAGTTCGTACAAGCCACCTCTTGAATCCGTACCTCTGTTCTGACTGTCACTTCTGTGACCTGTGTTTTGTTCTGTACCATGGTTATGGTTATATATTTACATAATTTCTATATTTTAGTTCTGCTACTTAAATGATTTATTTACCAAACTGAGTTATGTAAATGTTTTGGCCTAACTAACTATCCATGGTTATTTCGTCTCCCTTATACTCTTGGTATAATATTTCTCACTCTGCCATATGCTTATAGCTATTTATCAAATTTCAGAAAACAATGAAATTCAGAAATAGCTTTTGAAAAGTCTTACATGCGAGGCTGCGGAATAGACACACACAACACTTTTATTGATATTTTTCTATGTAAATATCGACCTTTCTGGTCAATACATTTTGTAATAAAAATAGAAACTCTGATGATTATTTTAGTACCCTCATTTAAATATTACTTCAGCTCGCGTTTGTTGATTTGTTTAAGAATTGACCGGAGATAATCTCAGTTACTGACCATCATGATACTTTAATCTTTGGATACGGAGAGCGAGTCGTGACACATTTAATATATATATATATTGTATATATTTTTCGTTTGTATATTTTTATCATATTTAAATATTAAAAATCTCACTTTGAAATATGTATGAGTTTTTTTTGTAAGATACTACTAAAAAGAGAAGATTTGTAGTGACATTAGCTGCTATTAGAGACAAACAAAAGAAGATTTGCGGTGACATTAGCTGCTATTAGAGACAGATAGCAAAACTTTTCCAATTCATTAATTTGTGAAAAATAATATATGCTAAAAAGAAAACCGTGAAAAATGAAAGGATAAAAACAAAAAAAAGAAAGAAAAAGGGAGTAAATAAAAACGTAAACTACAGGAAATTGTATCAAATAAAAAAAAAATGGTTAGAAGGATATTTTAGTCCCTTTTAGAAAAAAACTAATTCTTTAATAATGTATATTGATTGCTGGGTAAGTTTTCTCCAGTTCACTGGACTGTGTTGCTGGGCTTATGGGATCTACAACGGGTCTTATTTTGATAATTTAAATTATTCAATGTGTAAAACTCGTTGAGTATTTCATTCTGTAAAAAATCACATTGATCGAATATTGATAATCCCTTAATCGAAACATATTTTTTGTCAATGCTAAATATTATTTTAAAAATAAATTATTAACAAAAATAAGTTTTGATTAAAGAGCTATCGATATCTAATTAACGTAATGTTTTGTAGGTATGAAGTACTAGACGAGTTTCATATACTGAACGGTTTAAATTATTAAAATAAGACCCATGATAAACCTCACTGACCCAACAGTACGATCCAGTCCACTTTGTGGACCGGAGAGAAGGCCATCTCTTTATGGCCTTCGCAACTTTTTATAATAGTGGATGTTGTTTATGTTATTAGGAAAATTACGTGCAAGTAGGAGAATGAAAAAAAAAAAAAAAAAAAAACACGGGATTTGGGGTGTAACTTGCACTCCCATAACCTTTTATTTACACTCTATCATAGACACATTTGCACCTCCACGTGTTAATAAGTTTTTGATTAATTACCTAAAAGTTCTATTCACCAACACTGTGGTAGTTTAGGTCCTATTCAAGATTTTTTTTGGACCAACAAGTCTTATTTTGAGATATAAATATTTTTTTGTCCTTTTGTCCTTTGGTTTGATTTGACTATCTAATAAAATTGATAATATTATTAGTTTTTTTTTTTTTTTTTTAAATCTGAGAATATTATTAATTTTGCACAGCAATATTCTAGATAGTTGTTTTGCTAATTAAGAGAAAAAAAAAGAGTATTCGAATATGAGAATATTTCCAATTGATATCAATGTTTGATGATAGTAGATGATCTTCTAAGTTTGTTGCTTTGGAATTTGTAAATAAAAAACCAAAAAAGTTTAAGGTTGCGTTTGGTAGAGCCTTAGAATTATGATTTGATAATAGAGTTGTATTTTGAGTTTGTGAGTTTTGAAATTATGATTTGAGTCTAGAAAATTTGTTTGGTTATGAATTTTAAAAAAAGTTTGAATTGAATGATGTGACATATGATATTGAAAAGTTTATGTTTTGAAAAGTGTCTTGAAAAATAGGTGTAGAATTAATTTTCTAAAACTGTAACCAAACAATACACTCAAATTAAGAAATAGAATTAAATTTCAAAAATCCCACCAAACAGAGCCTAAGATTTGAGAGAGAGAGAGAGAGAGAGAGAGAGAGAGGAGTAGATGGGGTGTTTTGTATTTTTGAATTTGTAAGGATAGATTGGTTATATAAAATTAATAGAGCATTTATCAATTTAAAGTTTTGTAAGTATGATCTAAGGTACCATTATTTGTCAAAAATAAGACTTGATTGTAAATTTTTCATAATTTTTTTTTCCTTTATCTCACTTACATGTAATTTTTTTATGTTATTAAATATATTTTTAACAAGTGCCGGAAGAATACTTGTTAAAAAAAAAAAAAAAAAACCAGGTCTATTTGTTCTATTTTTCCTTAATTTTTTTTTTAAAAAAAATATCATATTTTAAACAAAATTGACAGGTCTATTTGTAATTTTAATCAAATAAAAAAGAACAAGCAAAAAATAACTTTCGTTCCTCCTTGGAAGTTGAACCATTAACGGCTCTCTTCCCATCTCACAACGACCACCTTGTCCTCCACCACCACCTCTCTCTCTCTCTCTCTCTCTCTCCCCCAAAAATGCCGAAAACACCCTTCGCGGCGATCCTCGCCGCCGCCCTGATCTCCATCCTCGTCTCCGGCGCCACCGGCGAGATCAAAAACCTAAAAATCATCGCGGACGACCGACCCATGATCCTCTTCGAGAAGTTCGGGTTCACCCACACCGGCCACGTGAACATCACGGTCTCCGGCGTGTCCGTGACCTCCTCCGTGGCCAGCCCCGACCCCTCCCGGCTGGGCTTCTTCCTCCTCTCGGAAGAATCCCTGATCCAAGTCCTCCTCCAACTCCAACAATCCCCCAATCTCTGCGTCCTCGATTCCAACTTCATCCTCCAACTCTTCACCTTCCGCGATCTCTCTCCTCCTCCTCACTCCTCCATCAACCACTCCTCCACCGTCTCTTCCCCCAACGAGTACAGCCTCTTCTTCTCCAACTGCGCCGTTCAAAGCCAGGTCAACATGGACGTTCGAACCGACCTCTACAACCTCGACAATGGCGGAATCAAGGATTATCTCTCTGCTGGCCTCACTCACCTCCCTTCAATCTTCTTCCTCTTCTCTATTTCCTATTTCGGATTTCTAGGGTTTTGGATCTCTTTTTGTTTTCAAAACAAACGATCGGTTCATCGGATCCATCTTCTCATGTCTGGATTGCTCTTGATGAAGGCTCTCAATCTCATCTGCGCTGCCGAGGACAAGCATTACGTCAAAGTTACCGGTACGCCTCACGGATGGGATGTTCTGTTCTATATTTTTCAGTTCATTAGGGTTGTGTTGTTGTTTACTGTGATTGTTTTGATTGGGACTGGTTGGTCGTTTTTGAAACCGTTTTTGCAAGACAAGGAGAAGAAAGTGTTGATGATTGTGATTCCCCTTCAGGTTTTAGCCAATGTGGCTTCGATTGTGATTGGCGAAACCGGGCCGTTTATCAAGGATTGGGTTACTTGGAACCAGGTGTTCTTGTTGGTTGATATTGTGTGTTGTTGTGCCATTATTTTCCCAATTGTGTGGTCGATTAGGTCTTTGAGAGAGACGTCGAAGACGGATGGGAAGGCCGCGAGGAATTTGGCGAAATTAACCCTTTTTAGGCAGTTCTATATTGTGGTGATTGGGTACTTGTATTTCACTAGGATTGTTGTTTTTGCTCTCAAGACGATTTCGGCATATAAGTACCAATGGGTGAGTAATGCGGCTGAGGAAATCGCGAGTCTTGCGTTTTATATGGTGATGTTTTATATGTTCAGGCCAGCTGAGAAGAATGAGTACTTTGTTCTCAATGAGGAGGAAGAAGAGGCTGCAGAGATGGCCCTTCGGGACGAAGAGTTTGAGCTCTGAAGTTTCTAAAGGAGGAGATTTTGTCGATTTTGCTGCTCTTCCAGTTGCTCGCTGTGAGTAGATTTTCTAGGATAATCCTTGTCATAAGATCATAAGATCTTTCAGTATTTATTGAATAGTTTCTATTTTTTTGTTGATGGAACTTTGATATCATTTTGTTGCTAATGATTCTATTTTTACAAAGAAAGTTCACATAGAGTTATCTCGGCCAATTGTGAAATTCCTTCTTCGTTTTGTTCTTTTTGTGGCTCTTATCTTCGGTTTTAAATATGTTTTGGTAATCCTTAATAGTTTGGCGATTGTTGCAAAAACAATACTCTGATTTCTTTCTTTTGATTTTTGACTATATTTGCACATGGGTGGCATGTTGTTTGGACAATTTGTATGTTGACACTTTGTTGCACATATATAAACTTAGATCTTAATGCTACTATTGATTCATCTATACAAGTTCAAATTTTTGCTTGAGCATTATTATTTTCCCATAAAGGTACTCATATTATGCTAGTTCATAGTATCAAGGCATTTTTGCTCATTCCGATGCTTGCAAAATAGGCAGGAAGTATCCTTCTAGTAAGGTAAAGGAAATCATGAACGTTTCCGAGCGAAGGGCTCTCAGTGACAGAGTTACTGCTCATGATCGTGGATATAGCTGGAGGGCAGGGCTGGTCACAAAATCACTGTATTTCATGTTAGATGATATCTAAGGGAAATTAGAAATACACTTTCTTTTGTTCTTGTTCTTCTATGTTATTTTTGGTCTTAAACAATGTTGACCACTTTATTATCATGTTATGTATGCTCTGTTGAGTTCTCTGAAAAATGTATCATATTGGAAGAATCGATTCATAAATCAAATAGTAGTTTATTTGGAGACCATTTTTAGTTGGGAGAAGATTAGAGTGAAAATTGTCCCTTGATATTTTTTGAATTTGTAGAGAACTTGGATTCCTTTTTTTTTCTTCGTGGGGTACACTGGCATTTTCCTATTTGTCCATTGTACATGTCTGTGTCTTCTTTGTCACCCTTTTACTATAATCATCCTTTTCTTAGACACTAAATGCTAGTGCTCATGTATTAATTAAATTACATTTGACATTTGATTCCATCTATTTATCATGATTAGTAGAAAATTATTAGTCACTATTTCCTACCAAAGAGAAATCACAAGTATCTAAAACTATAGATATTTTACATTTGTAAATCTGAAGTGCTTGTACGATCTCGTCTTTAGTCTTCGATATTTATCCTTTAAATCAGTTCAAATATGTAGAAGATATAGATATTATTTTTCAGCTTTATTGTCTTTAGGCTGAAAATGACTATTATCATCACTGTTGTCCTATGATAAATGCATTTGCCCATTGTCTACATTGTTTTTCGTAATGTTCTTCTTTACGCCTCTGTTATTACATTTGAGATTTTTGGTCAAAATATTTCTGCTAATAGTTTGAATTATAAAGTCAAACTAAGCCTTGTGTCCTAATTATGTGGGGTTTGTTACATGAATATTTTTTTTTGTCATTTTACTATGTCAAGAGCTATATACTCGGTTAAATTAAATAATTTTTCCCCCTCTATAACAATTCCATTTATGGTGATCATATCATTGAATAATAAACAATATATAAAACAAATTGACTTGTATAAATTATGAAATACTCCTTGCTTTGTTTTCCCAACTTTTCTCTTTTTTCACTAAAAACTAGAAGGGGTGCCTACTATTGCATTCCATGTCAGTTTCAGTTTTCTCATCCTTTTAACATTTCCATTTATGTTGATCATATTACTGAATTGTAAACAAAATATAAAATAAATCGATTTAATAAAATATGCGTTTGCTTTCTTTTTCTAGCTTATAACTTTCAGCTTAAGCTGATTTCCAGCTTATTCTTAAAGCATCTCCTGCCCCACTTAAAGAATAAGCTGTTTTCTGACTTCCACAAAGCTATAAGCTATAAGCTATAAGCTAAACCAAACACATCAAAATAGCTTAAATTAAGCTGAAAGCTGAAATAAGCTGAAATTAAGCTGTACCAAACAGGGCCTAAGTGAGGTTTGTTACATGAATATTTTTTTTTGTCATTTTACTATGTCAAGAGCTATATACTCGGTTAAATTAAATAATTTTTTCCCCTCTATAACAATTCCATTTATGGTAATCATATCATTGAATAATAAACAATATATAAAACAAATTGACTTGTATAAATTATGAAATACTCCTTGCCTTGTTTTCCCAACTTTTCTCTTTTTTCACTAAAAACTAGAAGGGGTGCCTACCACTGCATTCCATGTCAGTTTCAGTTTTCTCATCCTTTTAACATTTCCATTTATGTTGATCATATTACTGAATTGTAAACAAAATATAAAATAAATTGATTTAATAAAATATGCGTTTGCTTTCCTTTTCCCAACTTTTCTCTTGTGACTTTAGTTGTTTATTGGCATATGTTTGTGTAATGCCCCTGACCCGGGTTGGCATGTGTTGAATTCCTCATTGGGATTTTGTGCTAGGGTCTTGGGTATATAAGTGGGAACAATGAACCCATATGATATTTTAGGCCAGCCCTTTTAGGTGAGGTCTGGATTGCTTATTACAGCTGTGCACAATACCGTGTGGGCTCGGGGGACTGCTGCTTGTGGTCATTCTGTTTGATCCTGACCACATGGGTTAATTGTAATATTTGGATCCAACCACACGGTGTTAATTGTGGTGTTTTGGGCCTATGTCAAAGATGTCAAAGGATAAAATGCTCATTACTCATTACTCACTGGTCTGATTTAATCAAGAAAATTTGTAGCTGCATTCAATGTGGTAGTAGGTGTAGTGGAGGTGATAGTGGGTTAGGTGAAGTGGAGTGTGTAGTGGAGTAGAGGTAGGTGAAGTGGAGTGTGTAGGGGAGTAGGTGAAGGTAAAGATGGGAAATTCTAACAACTTTAGTTGTTCATTGGCATATGTTTGTGTAATGCCCCTGACCCGGGTTGGCATGTGTTGAATTCCTCATTGGGATTTTGTGTTAGGGTCTTGGGTATATAAGTGGGAACAATGAACCCATATGATATTTTAGGCTAGCCCTTTTAGGTGAGGTCTGGATTTGCTTATTACAGCTGTGCACAATATCGTGTGGGCTCAGGGGACTGCTGCTTGTGGTCATTCTGTTTTATCCTGACCACATGGGTTAATTAATTGTAATATTTGGATCCAACCACATGGTGTTAATTGTGGTGTTTTGGGCCTATGTGAAAGATGTCAAAGGATAAAATACTCATTACTCATTACTCACTGGTCTGATTTAATCAAGAAAATTTGTAGCTGCATTCGGTGGCCTCAGAAGTACAGAGTAGTTCCATTCATTTTATTTTCCCCTTTCAAGAAGGCAATAAACCTTCTTAGTAATCGGAAGCTTAGCATTTCAATCTCTAGAACATTGGCTGATTAATAAATTTTGTCGTTGTCATTTATCTTTTCTTAGAACTTTTTTTCATGTTCTCTTATTTGTTTTAACAAGAAGCCACAAACTTATACTAGTTCTAGGTCATTATGGAACAAACTTTCAAGTGGTCTCCCTCTTCCTAATATTTGTTGGAAATATTATTAGACTTCAATTTCTTCTTCCCTTCTTTTGTGGTAGTACAATTTTCCCATGCAAAATTCCATATTGTCTTTGCCATTTCACCACAGTAATCCTCTACTTACAAAGGGAAAAAAAATAAAATAAAAGTAAATCTCAACTTCATTGGCAAGTATCTCAAATCTTAAGAGAAATGTATCTCAATTACGGTAAGTGAAAAAAAATCGCCCCCAAAAGCTTTTAACAAAAAAAAAAAAAAATGATGCATCCTTTTTGTACTACACACCTCGTGTCAGACAAGTAGTAGTTCTTCGCATTGTTTGCATGGCTTAAATAATTCATACAGGTGCTTATGTGAAAATCTGTGTATATTGTGGGTTTTTCACTTGCTAATTTGGGAGATTTTTCCTTTTCTTTTATTTCTTTGGGTTTTTTCAATTATAGATATACTTGCTATAATATTTGTCTTTTTTGCCGATCAAAAAAAAAAAAAAAAAGATATACTTGCTACTAGTTTTTGTAGGTGTGCTGCTCTTGATTGATGAAACTGTTGGAAATATAAATTATTTCCAACAGAAACCACTTGGGCTTTCTCTTCAAAGTTCAGTTGCTTTTCAGTAATGTGGTCATAACATGAGAAAGTGTACCTGCTTTTGATTGCTGTAATACAGAAAAATCTTCTAGAATGAATTTTTTTTATGGAAGAGTGGCTGCATAGATATATGATTTGCATTTTCTGTATGATAGTAGGGCAAATGAATTGCATTAGTGCGATTTGGCCAGCTGATATTGTGCTAAATGATACTGCATCAAAAATTGTTCTGAGTTGGGTCCTAGGTGACATAAATATATGTATGCATCTTATGACAGAGAGATTGTTTATTGCCAGATGTTAATAAGTTTTCTTCAATGACTCGGGTTGTAATATTTAACTTAAGACGCTAGTGGTTTGTTTATTTGCCTGCGATAGACACACTTATTAGGTATAACCAACAGCTGGTTTTTACAGCACACATGACATTTTTTTTTGTAGTTATTTTCTCCATGATCAAGAAGGGTTTGCAGAGTCTGGAAGTGTTCATGTCCCATTTAGTGAGTCTTTAGGTCCTGTTGAAGATGGAAATGATGATGCACTATTGTGTTTGATTGGACATTTTAGTGAAAAAAAGGTTTGATCTTGACTGCCGCTTGAGATGGAATATCAGTGTTAGTCGCAAAGTGAGAAGGTAATATACTTGGGTGGAAAGTGATTTCCCGAATTCAATTCGGTTTGATAATTTGTATCGTTGGTGCTAGAATATCATTTTGACTTGTGGGTAGGGAATTCTGCATAAGTTGATTACTGATACATTAAACTACTGAAGAACTAGGGAGAATTAATACGTGAAGGGGTTGCATAATGTGAAAGCTTTGCTGTGAAGGTAGCTCGTGCACTTTAGGTGATTGAGGTAGTTTGATTTAACTCAAATGAAGAGATGATTGATTTTTGTGTATACTTTGTGGGTGCTGATTTCCGACCTTCATAACTAAATAGGAAACCTAACTGGAGAGTATGCTACAGGATAGATTAAACCAAGTACTTATCAATAAGAAGACAAGAATACCTAGTCAGTCAATCTTATCTCTCAAGGATATCAAACAAATACTCAGTGCACAAGTAAAAAGCATACCTTAGACCCACGTAGTGCCTTACTTTATAGTCAACAGTGCCCTCGTCCCTTAGAAATCTCATTTCATAGGACTCAAGCACATTGTTTATCTCAAACTCTTAATTAGATATGGATGAACTCGACAGGAGCCTTATCCCTATCCGAACTAGCACCTCACTTACTTAGGATTCTTATCCTCTATTTAAATATCTCGGATTCCAGTGTTACCGCACCATATCTCAACAACACCACAATCATTTCGGAAACTTGGTCCATCCACGTGGCACCTCGGCTAATGCCTCAGCCATATCTCGGCCACGTTGCACGACTCTAAAAATACATCCCCATATACTTATTATTTTTTGATGCTCCAAAAAGGATTTTTGTGTGTACTTGTAAAGATTGCATATATCTGACCTTTCCTCGTTCCTTTGTAATGGAGGAAATCTCATGCATTGGCTTGCCTTTTTTTATTTTTATTTTTAAGACTTGCAAAAATTGATTATCGTAGCATCTTACTTTGTAACCATGATAGTTTTGCTTCTGTTTCACTGAGGTTAATTGAGGAACATGATTAAGAGAAGGCTGAATAAGGTACTTATGAAATGAGTAGTGCTATACAAGTAGAAAAAATATTTCATATATGTGGGATAAAATCTACATGTATTCGAGATTAGTTTTGATAGGAAGCCCTTGAGAGCAAAAAAAGTGTTACTGGACATTGATGGTGAATAATGGGCATAAATAAGCCAGCAAGAGGCTTTGGCAGTCCTTATGAAATTATCTTATCGAGTAAGAAGTGTTTAGAACTGTGTTTGGATTAAATATTTGAGGAAAAATTTGTAAATAAAAAAACGAAAGAGGAAGTGTTCGATACTGTCCTTTGAGGAAAAATTTGTAAATAAAAAAACGAAAGAGGAAGTGTTCGATACTGTCCGCTGCATTAGATAAGTACAAATGAATATAATACTATACAAAAGCAAAGATCTTGAGTAGTTGTACCTAAACCTATGCTAAAGGAATCCAAAGCTTAGGACTAAGTAGTTGTAAATATAGCTTACACACCTTTTACATTGTTAAGGGCTGAGGATTCTCAACCTTAAATGTTTTTATCTTTCGTTTTAAAATATTTACAATCATTAAATGGTGTAAGAATTTCGAGACATATTTTATAATTTATATGTTTGAGATAAGGAGACAAACATTTTGAAATAGAAAGGGAAATGGAAAGGGAAATGGAAATGAAAGGAAAAGGAGAAAGAATTAATAGAATTCCAAATCCCAACTATGTTTGGTTGTGTTGGTTATAAAATAGAATTGATGTTCTAAAAGGTCTCCTATTTCTTTATTTATTTCCCACCCCCTTTCTTTTCTCATATATTTTTTATTATAACCAAACATAAATAGGATTACATTTCTCATTCCTTTTCCAAATCCCATCCCAAAATCCTCGTTCCTTTGCAGTGGAGGAAATCTCATGCATTGGCTTGCCCTTTTTTATTTTTATTTTTAAGACTTGCAAAAATTGATTATCGTAGCATCTTACTTTGTAACCATGATAGTTTTGCTTCTGTTTCACTGAGGTTAATTGAGGAACATGATTAAGAGAAGGCTGAATAAGGTACTTATGAAATGAGTAGTGCTATACAAGTAGAAAAAATATTTCATATATGTGGGATAAAATCTACATGTATTCGAGATTAGTTTTGATAGGAAGCCCTTGAGAGCAAAAAAAGTGTTACTGGACATTGATGGTGAATAATGGGCATAAATAAGCCAGCAAGAGGCTTTGGCAGTCCTTATGAAATTATCTTATCGAGTAAGAAGTGTTTAGAACTGTGTTTGGATTAAATATTTGAGGAAAAATTTGTAAATAAAAAAACGAAAGAGGAAGTGTTCGATACTGTCCGTTGCATTAGATAAGTACAAATGAATATAATACTATACAAAAGCAAAGATCTTGAGTAGTTGCACCTAAACCTATGCTAAAGGAATCCAAAGCTTAGGACTAAGTAGTTGTACATATAGCTTACACACCTTTTACATTGTTAAGGGCTGAGGATTCTCAACCTTAAATGTTTTTATCTTTTGTTTTAAAATATTTACAATCATTAAATGGTGTAAGAATTTCGAGACATTTTATAATTTATATGTTTGAGATAAGGAGACAAACATTTTGAAAAAGAAAATTCCCCTCCCTTTTAAAACAAGGGAGGAGTTAAACCTTTATTTTTTAAAAAATAAAGTACAAGTTCAATCTAATTTAGTTAATCGATTACATGAAATTTTATGCTGTGTTTGGTTGAGGAATTTAGAGAGGGATTTGGAAAGAGAAAGGAAAAAGATGTGTGAAACTAGGTGAAATGTAGGTATATTTTATTCACATTTTACTTAATTTTTCCCTTTCTCTTTCCAAATCCCTCCTCAAATCCCCGAACCAAACACAGCGTTAATCTTTTAATGAGATGTAAGAGTTCTTATGAATTATATTAATTGTATTAGTTACTAGTGCAAGCTAATCTATCATTTTTTTTTTTTTGGAGAATATAAAAAATATTAGATTAAAAACAACAATATATGAAACAAGACTCTAAAAGGTCATACAAACCATACAACCAAAAGGAAAAAAAAAATAAAAACAACAACAACAACAACAAATCCTTCAAAAAAAACCAGGTACGATCTAAGAAAAATCATTGTGAGTATAGGAAGGTTTGTATACAAAAGTGATATGGTATATCTCTTTTTTTTAATAAGACAACTCCAACTCAATGATGTTTCTTCCCTTTAATAAAATGACAAAATGTCATTAAACCACAATAGTAATAACAGTAGTTATGTGATCATAGTTTGTTTTGTTGCTTTGTTAATTGTGATTATTATTATTGCTATTATTTTTTGTAAATTTTATGGCATGAGGTTGAGAAAGTAATGAGATACAACTGGGTAATTGATTAATTGTAATCTACAATTTAAGATTTTGTTTGGTTGTGACTCAAAAGCCAATTTATTGGGTAAAAAAATTATTCTGTTAAAAAAATCTCAACCTGTTTGGCAAATTCATGTTTACCTAAAAGTTTACATTCTAAACAGTTATTAGAGAAGTAAAAAAAAGTTAAGAATGAGCACATAAGGGGTGGTTTGTGATGTTATAAATAAGTGTACTTTTTTGATTTTTTTTTATAAATGAATAAAAAATATGTAGAAAAGTAGAGAAAGTGATTAAAAAACTAAAGAGAAGATATTGATAGATGTTGATTGACGTGCCTCAAATAAGTGTGTATGCAAAAAAAAATATACTTTTTAGTGCATGTCAAACAAGCACTTAGTGCAGTTTTTTTTTAAGTTTAAATCAAATAGAGGATGTTAAAACAATTCTACTAAAAACTTTTTTTTTTTTCTTTCTTCAATTTATTTAAATTATTTATATCTCATCAATTGTAGAAGTAGTTCTGCTACACCTTTTGACATAAACTCTTAAAATAAATAAATAAATTGCCAGTAGTATTATGAGTTGTACCAAACAAGGCTAATGTGCCAACCAAATTATGTAAATTTGATTTTTCAAAAACTGTTTTTGGAAGAGTTTATTTTAGTGATTTTTTAAAAATATTTTACTAATTATTATTATTTTTAATACTTTTTAAATGTACCTAATCAAGATGGATATAAAAAGTAAAACCAATTGGCTAAAATATTTAAAAATTCAAAATATGTGTGCATTTTCGTTTTTTCGTTTGGATTTTTGTTTGTTTTTAGTATTTTTTTAATATTTTAGTTAATTTTTAAAAAAACTTTTTAGATACATTTTAATGTTGATATATCTAAAATGTTAAAAAAAAATATTAAAATATAAAAAAATTCAATAAAAACAAACAAAATTCTCTCAAAAATAATTTCTAAAAATGTAAATCAAACAAAGCCTTCACATTAACTATTTTTATAAAATTACTTTTATCCGATAAACTAACGTTTTAGCTAACAAAAAATCAATTCAGCCAATCCCAACTGCCTATCACATTACAACTCAAATTATGTCTGGAAATAACAGGTCAGTATCAAAATTATTTACAAATAGATGAAAGTGCAAGTTTTTAATGTCAAAATTTATTTTATTTGTTTTCTTTCTTTTATTCAACAGTGTGAAAACTTGTAGTTCAATTATTTTTCACCATTTTCTAAATGGGATTGGCTTCCCTCCGGTCCCAGATCGGACTTAAGGATATTGTTGGGCCTATAGGGGTCCACCACGGATCCCGTTTCAGTAATCCAAACCATTCAATGTATAGAATTTATTGAGTACTATAGCTCCGTTTGGGAAGAGAGGTTTGGAGCTTTTTTGGCTAAAATAGTCACAAAAAACAAAATAGGATAAGACAAAACAGTACATTCAACCCATAATCATTACATTCTTCATCTTACAAAAAAGTCAAAAACCCTTTGGGAAGTTGGTTTTGGTGGGTTAGGGGCTAAAATAGTCACAAAAAACAAAATAAGCTATTTTAGCCACAAAAAACAAAACATCAAATCTAACCTATAATCATTACACTCCTCTCTCACAAAAAAAGTCAAAAAAGTCAAAAAGCCAAAAAGCCCTTCCAAACCAGGCTTTTTAGGCCCAGGCTAAAATAACCAAAAAGTCAAAAATTCAAAAAGCCAACTCATTTCCCAAACGGAGGCTAAATCAGGCTTTTTAGCTTCAGGCTTTTTAGCTTCATGCTAAAATAGCCAAAAAAACCAAAAAATCCAAAAACCAACCTACTTCCCAAATGAAGCTTATAAGCTTGTAAAATATTACGTTGATCGGATATTGATAGCTATTTCATCGGATCAGATTTCTGTCAACCGTTTATTTTTTTGATACAAAATTGATTTAATCACGTAACTATCGATATCCGATCAACGTGAATTTTTACAAGGAAATATACTACTCGACGAGTTTTACACATTAAATAGTTTGAATTATCAAAACGGAACTTTTAGTGAACTCTCATGAGCCCAATAATACTCTCTAGTTCAATTTGAGACCGGAGGAAAATTCGACCCTTTGTAAATTTGTGCCTCATTGTTATCCAGGGGTTGTTTGGGATACTTTAAATAAGTGTACTTTTGATTTTTTATGAAATATGAGTTAAATTTGAAATGATACTGTAAAAAAATGATATAATTTAAATAGAATAGTGATTTTTTCACTTTTTAACTTTTTTTTAAGAAATGCCAAACCAAACATATTATTCCAATTATATAATATAATAATTTTCATTGCAGGACCGTATATAAACAACTGTAATAGGGGAGATTAGTCAAAGAGAGAATTTAACCTGGATAAATTAGTTGAGACACTGATAGGATCAGGTCACCTAAACCCTTTTTACAGTAGTCAAGCAAAGGTGAGAATCCCAATGTTCATATGATCAATTATTATGTCTCCTTTAATTGCGGAAGTAAATAAATTCACTTTTTTAACTGTTTTATTTTAATTAATACATTTAAAAAGTAATATAAACAATTAATAACGGATGACAAACAAATTAATAATATTTTAACATTTTAATTATTTTAGCAAAACATAATTTTTTAGTATGTTGCCAAATGCTCACCAGTAATCATCACTTGGGTTGTTCCTTCTCTGTCCTCCCTCTATGGCAATTGGCAAACTTCTCAATGTACCTTCTCTCTCTACCTTCCCTGAAGCCTCCGTTTGGGAAGTGGGTTGGCTTTTTGGCTTTTTGGCTTTTTTGGCTATTTTAGCCTGGGCTAAAAAGCTTGGTTTGGGAAGGACTTTTTGACTTTTTGGCTTTTTTGACTTTTTTTGTGAGAGAAAAATGTAATGATTATAGGTTGGATGTGATGTTTTGTTTGTTATGGCTAAAATAGCCTATTTTGTTTTTTGTGACTAAAATAGCCAAAAAAACCTGAAAAAGCCCTTGCCAAACACAGGCTTAAGGGATGCCAAACCAAACATATTATTCCAATTATATAATATAATAATTTTCATTGCAGGACCGTATATAAACAACTGTAATAGGGGAGATTAGTCAAAGAGAGAATTTAACCTGGATAAATTAGTTGAGACACTGATAGGATCAGGTCACCTAAACCCTTTTTACAGTAGTCAAGCATAGGTGAGAATCCCAATGTTCATATGATCAATTATTATGCCTCCTTTAATTGCGGAAGTAAATAAATTCACTTTTTTAACTGTTTTATTTTAATTAATACATTTAAAAAGTAATATAAACAATTAACAACGGATGGCAAACAAATTAATAATATTTTAACATTTTAATTATTTTAGCAAAACATAATTTTTTAGTACGTTGCCAAATGCTCACCAGTAATCATCACTTGGGTTGTTCCTTCTCTTTCCTCCGCTCACCAGTAATCATCACTTGGGTTGTTCCTTCTCTTTCCTCCCACTGTGGCAATTGGCAAACTTCTCAATGTACCTGCTCTCTCTACCTTCCATGACAGCCCATGAAATGTTTGCCACAATCACCATGCTCTCCAGAGAGAAAGAGAGAGACCTCTGTACTGCAGTAAATTCACATTAGTTTTAGTAACAATTTGAAAATGGAGAAACATTTTGCTTGCATAAAATGCAAAGAATGTATTATCTTTCCCATCAATTGGTTACTAGTTGAGTTTATGAAAATGTTCTTCAATTTATTTGATAAGAAATGCAAAAGGACAAAAAAATTAAATTAATTAATTAAAAAAAAGTGCTTAGTATTTTAGAATATAAATTTGTCACATAGTGTGAACAAAACATATTGTCTTATTAGTTGAATTAGCGGGATAGGTCTCAGAAATAGTATAAAATTGACTAATGAGTGAGTATATTTTGTTCACATTATGTAAACAAATTCACACTCAATATGATAGCGCTCAAGTTAGCTCTCGACATGAGGCATACTTAGTCCTAGGGTTAACTTTACATCCCACAAATCACACTTGCAAATCCCCCAAATCATGCATATTACAATAGAAGGAGAAGGTAAGCTAACACTTTTCTTCTCTTACTCCATTCTTTCTCAGCCTTTCTACTAAAGCATCTAAAACACTTTGACCAACACTATATTGGTAACAAGTCTCATTTTTGCAAACCATTTATCATGTTGGAGAATTGATTTACAACTCATTTTTACACGACTACGTTGCTCGGCCAAGCTACATGTGCAGTCAAGTAACCATATAGCCGTTTGGTCAATTGTCTAGTCAAGCATGGGGTTTGGATGGACAAATCTTGAGCATAGGGTGGATAAGGTCAATGGTCAGTTCAAGAAGAGTGGGATAATGCTTACTACTTCATGGAAAGAAGCAAGAGAATGGGTATGGTCCGTCTTGGGTGTATGGGCAAGTAATTGCACAAAGCTCTCAACGATGGACAATCAATTGAAGTATAGAGTTTACTGGAATTTGTATTCATCCATTCAAATAATTGTGGTAGATTTTTCTCCGCACAGTAAACGAGTAAGCCAAAGGTACAATGCAAAATAGAGAGCATACATCAATTTAGTATCATAATAAAAACTATCAATCCCAATTAGATTGGTACGAGAAGAACCAACCAATCATATGCAGGTGCAGCCAATACTCTTAGAGAGATTCCAACCAAAAGGAAACAAGAATGAAAAGACACAAGAAGTAACACAGGTTTTGCTAAACCAAGACATATGCAGATATACAAAGACCCATTTGGCCACATTTGTCTCTAACTCTCTCCACCCTCACACATAACAAAAGCAAAAACAAAACAAATACCCATTTCTTAACATAAATATAACAACAAGCCTACATTTATTACATTTTTATACCAATTTTTTATTTTGGAAAATACTATGAAACTTAAAACAACAACTACAACTGCACTCGCTGTTCTCTATGGTCCACAACATCCACACTAGCAGTGCAATATAGCAGCTTGTGGAAGATAGCACACAAAGCGGCGCACGATAACTCCTTCACTCTCCTCACCACCACCACCACCACACTCCTCTTTCTTCCCTGACCCCGAACCGCCTTCCTCTTCCTCCTCCTCCTCCTCTCACCGCCACGAGCCACCACCCTCTCTCCGGCTCGATCCAAGCACTTCTTGGTCCTCTCAGGCACAGTCTCTTTCCTGGAAAATGTGTAGCTCTTCAAGTACAGCTGCCTACATGAGATACTCTCCACCACCGTGGGACGGTGGTGCCGCCCTTCTCCTCCTCCGGGCGCCGTTTTCACTGACTCGGCGTCAGATTCCGGCCACTTGTCCAGGTTCATGTAGGTGGCTTTGCTAGGGACTCTGGCATCGTTGACACAGGTTGATATGCAGACAGAGGTCATTATTTGGGGTGGTTTCTGGTGAGTGGGTCAGATTTTGCATATGGGTTTTGGAGTATGAATTGTATCAAGGATTGTTAGAAGAGATATGTATGTAGAGAGAGACAGAGAGAGCGAGAGGGGGGTAGATTTTAAAGAGAATTTATCATGGTTTTGTGTAATGTGCATAGGAATCACTGTAATTTTCACTATTGTTTGTGGTGTTAAGATAATTATACAGAATTCTCAAAATATTATATGGTATTAGCGCAAATCATAGCTGTGGCCTCTAAGTTCTACTCTCACTTTCAATTAACTCAATTTTAAATTTTATATTAATTTAGTTTGATTAATAATTTCGTCAGTATTTTTTACAAAAAATAATTATTGAATTGGTTGAATTTAACTCACTGAGTTTAGTAAATTTATAATTTTACTCTAAAAAAATATGATACGTGCTATTTATATGCATATTTTTTATATAAAAAAATGTTAAGAGTTGTAATTAATTGAACCAAATTAAAACAAAATAATAAATTTAGGCTCAAAATTGAGTAAATTGAAATTATATAAACTCAAATAACACAAGCATTAAAGTATAAAGACTGCTGTCACAATTTACCCAAAATATTATGTACAATAATATTAAGAATATAGAAATCAAATACAAAATGAGACATAAAGAGTCAGTCCCACACATGAATCCTTACATTATGTGGGTCTCATTCATTGTGAGACATGTGTGTCTCTATAATTGGTTTTATGTGCATTATTGTATTATATATGTGGTATTTTAAATCAATCATATTATAAAAAAATTTATAAATGTATTTTGTAATTTTTCATTTATCAAAATATTCACTATGTTTGGTTCTAGAAAATTGATTCATTTTTCAAAAAATGAAATTATATGTTTTTCGTATTTTTTTTGTTATTTTTAGTAATTTTTAAAAATATTTTGCGCATTTTTTATTTTATTTTTTAGTTACATCTAATCTAAATATGCTTAAAAATTATAATATTTGTGAAAAAAAACTTAAAAAATTTACCAAATACAAAAAATATAAAAAAAAATACAAAAAATTAATACATTTTCATATTTTGTTGTATTTGATGAATTTTCTTTAAAAAAATTTGTATAATTTTTATTTTACTTTTTAATATATTAAGATTAAATAGATCTAAAAATTAAATAAAAAATTTAATTAAAATATTATAAAAAATATGAATTAAAAAATATGAATTAAAAATTATTTTAAAACAAGGATGATTAGAATTATTTTATTTTATGCCGTGCTAGGCAGTAGGCAACAATGTGAACATAACAATAGCTAAATTTTTAATGACGATAGTGCCCTTGATGTGTGTTGACTTGTTTATGACTTATGTCAACATAAGGGTTAATATGTAATTAACCAAGTCTGCATTCTGTAATGCAATGTATATAGCGGGAGCTTCTATTTGCACACACTATATCCTCTTTTCTCACACATTTAATGAGAGGGTGTGTTTGAGAGTTGTGTGTGGAGGATGTGTATAGAGAGAAGTGTGTGTGTAAATAGATGCTCCCGTATATAGCCGATATGGGACAATTTGTCAATATGGATACTATTACTTACCAATAATTTTAGAAAAATAATTTGCAAACATATATATCTATATCTATATCTATATCTATATATATAGATATTACAAAAATTTCATTCAAAATCATGTTAAAACAATCATATCATTGGCCCTACCTGGCAAGTTTTGTTTTTTTTGTGTGTGTGTGTGAGAGAGAGAGAGATTAAAATCCACAAAAAGATAAAATATAATAAAATAGTTAATAAGATAAAATGACACATCAAATTCATAAGCATTTCACTTTTTCTCTCACAAACATCATATCTAACTACAAAAAAAATCCAACCATATCTTCCTAAATACAAAAATTTTAACCTATTAAAATAGCTAAAAATTAGAATAGCTTACTAAAATAGCTAACTTTCCAAATGAGGCCATTATGTATAAAATTTTTGCATAAATATCTTATTTGTATATCATTATTTAGCATCTTATCAACAGAGCCATAAATTTTAGTAGAACTCACTATCTTTGTAAAACTAATAATTAGTGATTGGTGAGATTCGTATCCAAAAACTTAGCTTTTAACTAACTTCCCAAAACACCCTGGTGTTAGTGTCCACATTTCTCTTTGTCAACAAAAATTTATGGTTAATTACAATTTACACGGATATTGTGTTGCCTATGATGTTGAAAGACACTATTGTCTGTTTGGTTGCCAACAAAACTGGGAATTGAGTCATTTTGGAATAGGTTGATTTATGAATTGGATAATTTATGGGTTTGATTGTAAAAATAAAAATATTTTGTTAAGTTTTTATTCTTGACAATCCCGTTTGACAAAACTTCTTTCAGTTGTACTTATTTTCGCACTTTTTATTTTAGTGAGGTTATGAGTGTTTAGATGTGAATCCAACCCGAATTGTGCCTTGTAGAGAAGTTTGTGATGTTAATGCTTTAAAGATTGTCACTTCACTGATTATGATGGAGATCGAGCTGCCCGGTCAGCTCGCGGGGGTCCAGGGGGCAAGTGCCCCTTGGTGGGTCCGGGGTAGCGCCACGGCGGGATCGAGGGGCAGCGCCCCCGAAGCAAAATGCAAAAGTGCATTCGAAGTTGCCTGTTCCCTCGAGCGGACATTCCCCCGCTCGAGCGGAGAATCCATGGTTTCAGAAGTTTATTCGCCTGCAAAAATACTGGATGTTGTTTTTTCCCGCTCGGGCAAAACTTTCCGCGCTCGAGCGTAGGTCCGCTCGAGCGGCCAATCTGACGCTCGAGCGGAGATCGCGGGACAATTTTCTATAAATACGTGTTTCAGTCCATATCTAGGATTACTTCTCCAGATCTTCTTCTTGGGTTCTAGGGTTTATATCTGGGGATATTTTGCTAGTTTTGTTTGATGTTTTGATTGAGTATTCAACTCATGGTTTAAAGAGTATACATCAAAGGATTATTTGTTTGTTCTACACAAAAGAGAGAGTTGTTCTTCGGTGGATTCTGAAGAATTCGAGCCTGAAGCTTTGGTGGATTTTGAAGTGGCTCATCGTCAAGACAATTCCGAGGTGAAGACGGGGTTGGAAGAGGCACATAGAGGTTGATTCAATTCGGGCGTGGATTCGCTAGGTAATTGAGAGTATACCTGTGTAATTCCTTTATATCTTCTTAGTAAATTGTTTTGTGGCTGTTGCCCGTGATTTTTTTATCACAATTGGAGGTGTCCAATTGTGATTTTTTTATCACAATTGGAGGTCCACGTAAAATCGTTGTGTCGATTTGTCTTGATTGTTTGATTGAAATTGTTATATACTACTTAAAATTGATACATAATCACAAATCAACATTTAAGGAATTTCTAGATTTTTCATATATATACATTAGAATTTTCATTACCATTTTGCATCACGGAATATATTTATATATATATGTATAAGGAAAGCAGACATACGGTGTGCTGCTCAAGTACCAGACGCAAAATCTTCATTTCAAGTTCCAACTTTTGCTATTTATAGTATTATATGGTTTGTTGTTTGAAATAAATTATAAAAAATTAATGTTGGCAAATAATATTTTGCTATATACCCTAACAGTGAAAAAACCATGTGATATGCAATAGCCCTTTAAAATGAAAAACTAAAAAAATTATGAACATTTAAGATTGCTCACTTCTTTTTAAACTTATTTACCTGATAAACTCATTACATAAATGTTGAATCAATTAATTATAATTTGAAAAGATTGGAATTAGCTAATGTAAAAAAAATGAACTGATTTTATTTATGGAACAAACGGAACCCTATTTTGGTTGACATAAGAAAAAATTTATGGTGTGTTTGGTTGGAGGATTTGGAGAGGGATTTAGAAAGAGAAAGGGAAAAGGTGTGTGAAACTATGTGAAATATATGCATGATTTATTCACATTTCACCTACCTTTTCTATTTTTCTTTCCAAATCCCCCAACCAAACACAGTATTAATGTAATTTTAACAATGCTAAAATATCACACAAAGTTTAACTAGTCATTAGAGACCTCAAAATTGAATTTTATTTTTTATTTTGTCAAATACTGATACAAAAGACAGTATGAGTGCAATTACAATAGAGAGAGTGAGCCCTACCCAAAATATATTAATAATGAGGATGTCAAAAAAAAAAAAAAACAATTAAATTATGAAAGACATTTTAAGAGTTGATGGAAGGCTAAAAATAAGGCTTTATCACTTAATTCGGCCTCTTTACCCTTCAATTTTTCTCAATATTATTATTATTTTAATGTGACCAAATTAACTAAGGTTTAATTCTATCAAAATAAGCCAAGTGGCATTATGAGATAGTGCCAAGTGGTCGTTTTCATCACAAAATTGTATTGTATCACCTTGGGGGCACTAGTGTATAAAAAAAAATTAGACTCAGGCAAATTGAACTAGACTAATCCAAACCATTTAATTTGATTTAGTTTCTTTTAAGAATGAATAAGTTCCAGTTTTAAGTAATTAAGAGTCATTGATTTTTTTCAATTCAATTTGAGTCTCAACAGGATTTGCATTGGTCCATAAAGGCTTGTTAGCCTTGATTATCTTGGAGTTGTTATTATTATTATACTGGATATCTTCTTCAGCATTTTCGGCCCAAACCTTTTAGCCTCATTTAGCTTTCGGCCCAAACATTGCTATTTCAGATTTATACAGACTCCGGTCTAAGATTTCTGAGTCCAGTTTTATGGCCCGCAACGAGGTTTATATTATATTATATTATATTATATATATATATATATATATATATAACTTTTTATTTGAGTGGGGGAGGAGCTGCTTTTCAATTTCAGCTTAAACGGAAAGTTGAAAATTGAGGGGCAAAATTACATAAATGCCCTTCGTCAATTTCAACTATTACCAAAAACCTAAATATATAAACTCCCTTTCTCAAAACACTATTCACTTGCTCACTGGAGAGAGAGAGAGAGAGAGAAAGAGAGGCGATCTCCGGCGTTGAGGAGATTTTTGACGAACAAACTAGAGCTCTCTCTCACGAACCGCTATCTCTTCTCTCTCTCCTTCTCTCTCTTCACGATCTCTCTTTTCTCTCTCTCTTACGATCTGCTCTGTCGTCACCTCCTGTCACCACCGCCATTGCGATCGCGATCTGAAACCTAACCACTGCCATCTCTCTCTCTCTCTCTATCTGCGTTGTTTGTCGCCATCGCAATCGCGATCTCAATCTGCGTTGTTCTCCGTCGTTGAAACCCTAGCCACCGACGGCGGTTAACAAATTAATAAAATAATATGTAATGAATTAATAAATTAAACAAAATTAACAAAAAAGAAAGAAGAGAAGAAAAAAAATGAAAAAGAAAAAAAATAAAAAATCAACAATTTTTATATTGGTATAATATTAATTGGTATTAATTATTAATAAATTAATATTGTATACTTTTGTAATGAATTAATTATTAATTGATGCTAATTAATAACAATTTTTGATTATAAATATTAATTGATACTATTAAAAATTAATTATTAATATTAATTTATACTAATTAATAATTTTAGTATTAATTGAGACTAATTAAGCCATTAATTGATACTAATTAATAATTTTAGTATTAATTGATACTAATTAAGCAATTAATTGGTACTAATTAATTTATAATGGAAAAAAATTATAACAATAATACTTCCATTACATTTTTATCAAATGGATCAATTTTTATATTAATTGATACTAATTAATACTAATTATATTAACTTTTATTAATGAAATAATTTTTTAAAATTAAAACTAAAAAAAATGACAAAATAATCATTTTTATATCATATAAGGGCAGAAAGGATAATTATGCAGTAAAAAACTATTTTACAGCTTATTAACCAAACACTACTCTGCTGCTTAAATCCATAATCCCACAGCTGCACCAAACAGGTTAATAGCTTATGTTCACAGCTATAAGCCATAATCTGTTAAAGTATAAGGTATAATCTATAATCACTTTTTCACAGTTCTACCAAATGGGACCAGTATAGATTTTTTGGCTTTTTTAGGAACTTTTTGACTTTTTAGCTTTTGTAGGTTATCTCAAGCCTAAAATTCTCGCAGTTTAAAATTACACATTTGTTCAAAGTTTACTAAGCGATTTTTGTACTCTTTTTGAAATATTTAAAAAAGTTCCACATTTCAAACATTCCAAATCAAAAAAATTCAAATATCAAAATTCACCCCAAATTTTGAATACCCACACCCCACCCTAAAAAGGTTGTTATATCAGAAGATTTTATACTCAGTTGAAATCAATGTGCATTTGTGCCACTAGATTCACTGAACTAAATTTCACAAAATAATAGGTTGTGTATCTTACCTTTCTCACACAAAAGAAAAAAAAAATAGAAATAAGGAAAATTTACTTATAAATCCCATCTTGGGGAATGATGATCCATTTAGTCCCAATAATTTTTTTATAGACCAATTAGTCCCATTTATTTTCAAAATGTAGATTTAATATATTATTTAAAAATTGAATTTATGGTTATACTTTTATTTTTATTATGTTGTCTTTCTTTTTTCTTTTTGTGCTAAAAAAAGTAAGGTACACAACCTATGTGAATTAAATTTGAGATTAATTTTTATATGAGAATCTTTTTTGTTTGAAAAATATTTCAAAATGAGTATACAAATGACTTGAAATATGGAATCTTTCAAACATTCTAAAAGGATGTGGAATTCTTCAAACATTTCAAAAGAAGTACAAAAACTCTTTAGTGAGCTTTGGCCAAATGTATAATTTTAAACTGTAACACTCAAATGTAACACTCTAATGTAACACTTCAAAAACAAATCCTTAATATACTTTTCTCAAACGTAATACTCCAATAAAACACTTCAAATAAACTCATTGGTGTAATACTCCAATGTAACACAAAAAAAAAAAATCATTAGTGTTCCCAAACGCAACATGCTAATGAAATACTCAAAAAAAAAAAAGTAGTACAAAAATTCGTTAGTAAGCTTTGGGTAATTGTATAATTTTCAAACTGTGAGTATTACATTTGGAAAAAGTACATTAGATAGTTTTTAGTATTTTTTTTATATGTTACATTGGAGTATTACATTTAGGATTACATGGATTGGAATGTTACATTTGGAAAAAGTATATTAAGGAGTTTTTTTTTTTTTATTACATTAGAGTGTTACGTTTGGAAAAAATACACTAAGGAGCTTTTTTGAAGTGTTATGTTGTTACGTTCAGGAAACGTACACCAATGAGTTTTTTAATGTGTTACATTGGAGTGTTACATTATTAGAATGTTACAGTGAAGTGTTACGTTTTTGTTCGTAATGTGGGATTTGTTCCACGAGGAGGGAAAATCCAAAACCTCTATAATACGAATTGTCCAAATGTGTAATTTTACATTTGGAGAAACCCATTTTTATCCTTAAAAAATTAAACCCAAACATGTAAGTGATTATCCTTTTGTGTAATTTCTACCTTAATAGGACCTTTGGATTCATAAGAAAAAAATGAAGGATTAAATAATTCACAAGATCACATTTTGGGATTTATTAGTGCTGCACCTTAGAAATGAAGACATAACCGTAAACTTAATTTTCAAATAATATATTAAATCCACTTTTCTAAAATCAATGAGACTAATTGGTCTATAATAAAATCCTTGAGACTAAACGGATCACTATTCCTCAAGATGAGATTTATGGATAATTTTCCTATATATATATTTTTAATCTGATGACTTCAACCAAGTATTTGTAAAAAAAAAAATAAAATTAAACAAGTTTTCTTTTGATTGATTGATCATCCTGATTGTAAATGAACTGAGTAAGTTGTTTGAGTTTTATTTGCTGAATAGAGTTGATCACAACTTGAGTAGGAGTAACTGGGGTTTTTTTATTGTTAGATATATATGATTATTTTAATACTTATCTATCTGTATTGTAGATGTATCTCATATCCTTTTCTACACTTATCTTTGATGTATCTCTGTCTTCTTTTCTCAGCTATAAATACAGGCTTCTTGTATTTCATTATTCAATTCAATATACAGTTTCTTTTCTCTGTCTACTTTCATAACATGGTACCAGAGCCTAGGGTTCTCTCCTAACTTTTTTTTCTCTCATTTTTCTTTTTTTTCCCCTGCCTATTGCTTCTATCCTCTATCGGTTTCTGCTGGTTTCTGGGTATCTAGTCCATTCTTGTTTCAACGTTTGGCTTATACCTCCCTCTTCGTCTCTTCATGACGGAGCCCATGCCACAAGATTCACCTCAATTGGCCTTTCCACGTGCTTTCACACGCCTCCTAAAGAGAAGCTCGTCGGTTTACGTCGCTTCCACTCTCAGCACGCTTCCGCATACGTCTCAGCTAGCTTCCCTCGGCTTCCGTCTCAGCCAATCCGACCTCGGCTTGCCCGTCGGCTTCCACATCAGCCGCCATCGACTTCCGCATCCGCTGAATCCCCATTGGCTTTTGCCCAGCTTCTCCTAGCCGTGTGCCCCTGCCTCAGTTTCTACCCGGCTTCTCTTAGCCACGTGCCCCTGCCTCGGCTTCCGCCCGGCTTCCTCAGCCATTTTCCTTCATCCTTAGTTGCTGACGTCAACCCTACTCAGTTATGGTCTCTTTGCTAACATCATCACAGCCACAGTGCTGACATCAGCCCTACTTGTCCCTAAGGTTTTTCAGCCTTCTAATTCTGTTGGTGACCTCCATTTTGGTAATTATGGATCATAGTGAGAACATTCAATCTGTTTCTGTTATCGTGGATGGGTCCAATTATGTTAGTTGGGCCCAAGCTCTCTCTAGCTTCATCAAAGGCAAACGCCTTTGGCGGATCATTACTGGTGCTCTTTTCAAATCCAACCAAAAGGAGAATGAGACTGACTCTGCCTTCGATGGCCATCTTAACAAATGAGAAATTAAGAATTATCAAATTATCACATGGTTCCGGGCTACCTCAATTCCTTCCATCAACCTTTAGTTTGGACACTTTCAGGATGATGATTCATTTACCTCTCTTGCCAAAGCAATTTGGGATTTCTGGAAGGAATGTTATCAGACCACTGGCTATGCTCATCAATATGAATTGTTGCAGACTCTTCATCACATGCACCAGGCACCCGGTCAATCTCTCAATGACTTCTTATCCCAGATGTCGTCTGTTTGGGACCAGCTCGCTCTTTTTAAACCTTCATAGGCTCATTCTGATGATGCACAGTTATTTATTACCTATCAGAATCATCAGCGACTATTACAGTTTCTTATGGATCTTCATAGCACTTTTGAACCTATGTGTGCTTCTTTGCTCCATCGTTTGCCTTTGCCTACTTTAGAGCAAGTTGTTACTGAGCTGCTATCAGAGGAGACTCGTTTTGGGATTCTCAAATCTCAAGACATGGATTCTGTTCTTGCTATGCCATCTTCTCAGAGTTTCTCATCTTCACAGTTACTCATATGTAGTTATTGTCGCAACCGCGGCTTACCAGCCAATCATTCTCTTGTTCACTATTAGGTTCGCGAATGTCTAACTTGTCACAAGACTATGCCAGACCATCTCCAAAGCAATTGTCCTCAAGCTTCCTCCATTACTTCATCCAAGAAAGGGGCTTCTTGTTCTGGGTATCAGTCCAAATCTGGCCACGGCTCTCGCTCTGCTGCTGTTGCCTCTAAGGGTTCTTCTGCTCCTTCCTTCTCTATGGATGATGTTGAGTCCATTATCCACCAGGTGCTCGCCAAATCTGGTACTCCTCCCTCTACTGCTCTTTCAGTAACCTCAGGTAACTCTTCATGGTATTTTGATTTTGCATGTTGTAATCACATGACTTCTGACTCCACTCTATTTTCTTCTTTATCATCATCATCTTTTGCCCTCACTATGTACACTGCTGATGGTTCTTATATGCCTGTTAGTCACATTGGCCAAATCTCTACTTCCGCTGTATCTCTTTCTGATGCTTACCATATTCTTGCTCTTTAATTGAACCTTATCTCTGTTGGTAGTTATGTGAACTTGGTCTAACTGTTACCTTTTCTACTAATGGTTGTTCGGTGCAGGACCCTCAGACGAGAAAGATCCTTGGGATAAGCCGTAAGCATGGACGTCTGTTCGAGCTTATCCATCTTCGCAGTCTACATAAATCATCTACTGTTGCTGTTGCATCTACTATGTCTTCTTTTCATCTTTGGCATTGTCGATTAGGACATGTCTCTTTTAGTCGTTTGAAAACTTTAGTTTCTAGTGGTCAGTTAGGTCGCGTCTGTCTTAAAGATGTCGATTGTTTATCTTGTCAAATTACTAAACAACCTGTCTTACCTTTTAATAAAAGTAATTCTGTTTCTATTGCTCCTTTTGATCTTGTGTATTCAGATATTTAGGGACCTTCCCCCACATCGACCATGGGGGGGTCCAGATATTTTGTGATTTTTGTTGACAATTTTTCTCGCTATACTTGGTTTTTTCTTCTCAAAAATCGCTCTGAACTTAAACAGATTTACTATGATTTCTTTGCTATGGTTCGCACTCAGTTTTCTTTTACTATTAAGCTTTTTCGTTCTGATAATGCTAAGGAGTACTTGGATTTTGATTTTCTTTCTTTTCTTCGGGCTTATGGTACTCTCTCTTATCGTTCTTGTGCAGGCACCTCCCAATAAAATGAACGAGTCGAAAGAAAACACCGTCATATCCTAGACACTACTCGGGCTCTTTTCATCTCTTCTTCTTGTCCTGAGAACTTTTGGGAGGAAGCTGCTCTCACTGCCATCCACACCATCAATCGTGTCCCTACCCCTGTCATAGCTAACACTTCTCATTACGAACACTTGTATGGTTCTCCTCCTAACTATACCACTCTTAAAGTTTTTGGTTCTACTTGTTTTGTTCTACTTCAGTCTCGTGAACACATAAAACTAGAACCTCGTTCTCGTCTTTGTTGTTTTCTAGGGTATGGTATAGAACATAAAGGATATCGTTGTTGGGATCCCATCTCCAAGCGTCTTCGTATTTCCCATCATGTGGTCTTCTAGGAACACAAAATGTTCTCTACTCTTTCTAAGTTTCACCTACCACAGTCCACCCACTCACTGGTCTTCATTGATATTTCTATAGATCTGTTTTTTGATGACTTTGATGCAGATTCTTGCCCTATGCACCCACTCTGCCTACGCCTATCGTCCATCCTGAGGATCCTATGTCTGCTGATGGCCCTACACCTTCTCCAACTCCGGTGGAGGTTCCTCCATGTCCACCTCCCATTGAGGTTCCTCCTCCACCTGAGCGTCATTCTACACGAGTACGGCAACCTTATGTTCTTCTCCTTGATTATATTGTTGGTTTCACTGCTTTTTGCTCTCATGAACCTACTTCTTCTTGAGAAAATTCTTCTAACCCTCTTTGGCAACAAGCTATGACTGATGAACAGCAGGCTTTCGATCAAACTCATACCTGGGTTGTGGTTGATCTTCCCCCTGGAAAGCATACTGTTAGTTACAAATGGGTTTACAAGATCAAAACTCATTTTGATGGTTCCATTGAGCGTTACAAAGCTCGCCTTGTTGCCCAGGGATTTAGTTAAGAATATGGGATTGACTATGAGAAAACATTTTCTCTTGTTGCCCTTCTTACTTCAGTTCGCAGCTTACTTGCCGTTGCTGCTCCTCACTACTGGAGTCTTTATCAAATGGATGCCAAGAATGCATTTCTCAATGGTGATCTCACTAAGGAAGTTTATATGCAACCCCCTTCTGGTTCTTCTGTTCCATCAAACACGGTTTGCAAACTCTACCATGCTTTGTATGGTTTGAAACAAGCTCCATGTGCCTGGTTTGCCAAGTTTAGCTCTACCATTCGTGACTTTGATTTTTCTTCCAGTGCACATGATTTTGCCTTGTTTATCCGTAAGACAGAGCGCGCTACTATTCTCATTCTCCTCTATGTGGATGATATAATTATCACTGGAGATGACACAATAGGTATTTCTAGTCTCAAATAGTTTCTCCATCGCCAGTTTGAGATGAAAGATTTGGGTTCCCTTAGCTACTTTCTTGGCTTGGAAATTTCTTAAGATTCCTCTGGTTATTTTCTTACCTAGGCCAAGTATACTTCTGATCTCTTGGCTCGTGTTAGTCTTACCGATTGCAAGACTATCACTACTCCGGTTGATCTTCAGACTCGTCTTATACCTCTTGACGGTCCCTTATTGTCTGATGCCACTTTATATCGTCAGCTAGTTGGCAGTCTTGTCTATCTCACAATTACTCATCCAGATATTGCTTATGCTGTTCACATTGTCAGTCAATTTATGACTGCTCCTCGCTCTCCACACTATGCTACTCTGGTTCACATTTTGCGTTACCTGAAAAGAACTCTATTTCATGGTCTTAACTACTCCCCTCACTCTTCTTTGCAGTTGCATGCCTTTTCTGATGCTGATTAAGCAAGGGATCCTACTAATCGTCGTTCCACTACTGGATTCTGTTTCTTCTTGGGCAACTCTCTCATTTCCTGGCGTAGCAAGAAGCAAACCCTTGTTTCTTGTTCTAGTACCAAGGCTGAGTATCGTGCTCTTGATAACACTACTTAGGAGCATGTGTGGCTTCATTGGTTTCTTTCTGACATGGGTGTTTATCATTCTGCTGCCACTAATCTTTATTATGACAATTAGAGTGCCATTCAGATTACACATAACGATGTCTTCCATGATTGCACCAAGCATATTGAGATTGATTGCCACTTCATACGACAACATGTTACTAGTGGTCATGTTCATCTTCTCTTTGTTACCTTTGCTGATCAAACCGCTAACCTCTTCACCAAAGCTCATCTTTCAGGACGCTTCTTTGATCTTCTCTCTAAACTCAAGTTGATATATGACTTACCACCTTGAGCTTGAGGGGTGGTGTTTGATATATATGATTATCTTAATACTTATCTATCTGTATTGTAGATGTATTTCATCTCCTTTTCTATACTTATCTCTGATGTATCTCTATCTTCTTTTCTCAGCCTATAAATATAGGCTTCTTGTATTTCATTATTCAATTCAATATACAATTTCTCTTCTCTCTCTACTTTCATAACATTTATTTGTAATATATAAGTTTTATCGAGTTGAATTCGAGCTAAATTCAAAAAATTTAAGAAATTTTGTTTTAATGTTTTTGTAAAGAGTCAAACAAGAATCCAACTCAAATAATTTAGTTCATTTTAGAGGCTTAGACAAATAAATAGGTCATGTATTGTGGTTTGAATAATCCAAGCTCATTTTTTTTATTGATTAATACTTAATTTTTTTTTATTAATCCTTAATTTTTTTTTTTTGTTTCCGTTGTTTTGTATAACCAAAATGAGCTTAGCAAATAAGTACAAGAAGATTGGCAATGCAAGCCTTCAATATTAAGAAGGAGTTGGCAAATAAGTCCAAAGAGGTTACTGGCTTGCAGAGGGCCATTAACAAGGCTGAGGGCAAAATGAAGGCTTTGATAGATCAGGATGAGGCAGCCAAGAAAGCTCAGGACGAGGCTAAGGAAAAGGCAGATGCTGCAGAGGCCATTGCAAAGGTCCTTGAGACCGAAAAGAATGCGGCCCAAGTGAAAACTGCTGAAGCCTAGGACGAGCTCCGGGCTGCCCTGGCCACAAAAGAAATCGAGATCAAAGCGGCTGATGAAAAGGCATACGCCGAGGGGGCAGCCGACGTCAAGGAGGATTACAAGAAACAAGTCAGGCAGGCATGCTACAAGGGCTATACCCTTGGTTGGATGGCTGCTCTGAAGGTGTTGGCTGTCCCTGAGGACTCCGCTCTCAGGAATGCTAGCAGCCTTGCCCTGCCGTTCTCACTTACTCCAAGCCAGTTTGAGGACAAAGCTGAGTCCGAGGAGGAGGCTGAGGAGGAGGCTAAGGACAAAGAGACCGAGAAGGTCGAGGCTGCAGGGACCAAGTCCCCAACTCTGAATGAGCAATTCCTGGACTTGACTCATGATGAGGAGGACGAGGTCTCAAAGGGTGCCTCTGCCGTGAAGACATCATCTGAGGCGCCTATCGCTGAGAAGAGCCTCGACCAGACTCTTAAAGAGATCGACGTCGAGCTCGCGGCTGAGAAGGCCGCCGAGAAGAGTTTCCAGATGTCCTCTAAGCCCTAGACCCAACCAGCTAATGACGCCGAATAGTCTAGTTTGATTTTTCTCTTTTATTTCTTGTACCTTGTACTTTTTCTTACTTTTGAAACAATGTAAGCTTAACTTTGGCCGATGTGCCACTTTTGTAATCTGAACAATTACTCTTCAATGTCAGGCCGAATTGTCTTCTTTCCTTATCTGAATGCATTTTATTTCTTCTTTCAGTGTGACTGAATGTTTGTCTTCCTTTTACTGTCTTGTATGATTCTATACTTAGAATAATTTACGTGTCTTCAACGTACACCTTAACTGTGTAATCTTCTCGATGTGGAATACTTCGGCTATACCCACTGACAGTTTATCTTGGCTTTGACCTAACACTTGAAAATATTTATCATAATATTTTCACAAGTGTTATTTACAACTTGCCACTTCACTCTTTACTTATCAGGACCTCTGTCTTCTATTATTTCAACATAACCTTGGGTTAATTTCAACTTGTAAATTTTTCTTAAAATTTCAACAAGTGTTAAACCAACTTCTTTTAACATAACCTTAGCTTAACTTCAACTTGTAAACTTTTCTTAAAATTTCAACAAGTGTTAAACCAACCTTAGCTTGTAAATTCCAACTCCCAAGCATCATTCTCCAGCCCTCTGCCCCCTAATGTAAACTTAAGTTTCACTTGGGTTCTCATTAAGCATGTGGCTTTGACCTTGTCGCCGAAGTCAGATTCAAACAAAGACTGGCCGAGGTTACCAACCTTGATCTCTTTGTTAATCTGACTAACATGCACTTAGTTCCAATATGTGCCTGATTCTGCCGATATGACAGGTCCATGTTAATCCAACTTAGTTCAACTCTATTATATACAAGTATAATTTTATTCTGCCATATAATAAGTCTAAGTTATTCGTCATGTTTCACTCAGAAACATCGCCAACTTAGTTCAACTCTATTATATGCAAGGATAATGCAACTCTGCCATATAATAAGTCTAAGTTATTCGTCATGTTTCACTTAGAAACATCGCTAACTTAGTTCAACTCTATTATATGCAAGTATAATTCAATTCTGCCATATAATAAGTCTAAGTTATTCGTCATGTTTCAATCAGAAACATCGTCAAGTATCTGGTCAGTCATACTACACAAGTTTAAAAATCAAGCTAAAACTTTATTATTACTTTGGCTAATAACAAAAAACTTAAAAAATAAGAAAATCTAATGATAAAAAAAACTTTAGATTGCAAGTATTCCAAGGTCTTGGCAACTCTTTGCCTTCACTGTCTTCAACCCGATATCCCCATTGTCTAAGACCGAGATGATTCTATAGGGTCCCTCCCAATTCGGGCCAAGCTTGCCCTCTCTGGGGTCTTTCTTGTTGCCGACAACCTTTCTTAAGACGAAGTCACCAACTTGGAATTCTCGGGGGTTGACCTTCTTATTATAAACCCTGACAAGCTGCTGTTGGTATGCCCCCAGTTGAATTGATGCCTTCTCCCTTCTTTCTTCTAGCAGATTCAAATCTCGGGCCAAGAATGCCTCATTGGTCCCATTTTTTACTCCTTGGGTTCTGATCCTTGGGATGCTGACCTCCAGTGGAATGACTACTTATATGCCATAAGCCATGGCAAATGGGGACTCCCCAGTCAATCTTCTCAGCGTAGTCCGATATGCCCAAAGTACATTGTGCAACTCTTCCACCCACTTTCCCTTTGCAGCTTCTAACCTTTTCTTGAGCTCATCCAAGATAACCTTATTAGAGGCTTTTGCTTGACTGTTACTCTGAGGAAAGCTTGGGGTAGAGTAATAATTCTTGATTTTGTACTTTGCACAGAAGCTCTTGATTAGCTTACTGTCAAACTGTGTACCATTGTCAGCTATTATTGCTCTTAGGATCCCAAACCTGGTGATGATGTTGTTCCATATGAAGTTTTTCACATCAATGTCCCGAATCTTGGCAAGGGATTCAGCTTCTACCCACTTAGTGAAGTAATTTGTTGCTACCAGCAGGTACTTCTTTTGTCTAGTTGCTTGAGGCAGTTGTCCAACAAGATCCATGCCCCATTGGGCAAATGGCCAAGGGCTGGATACTGGGTTCAAGTCTGCTGTTGGTTGATGTATCAAAGGTGAAAATCTCTGGCACTTCTCACACTTCTTGACATAAGCTTCAGCATCTTTCTGCATGTAAGCCCACCAATACCCCTGAGTAATGGCCCTATGAGCAAGTGACCTGCCCCTAGCATGGCTTCCACATACTCATTCATGTATCTCATACAGAAAGTCTTTAACCTGTGCAGGATGCACATACCTCAGAAAGGGGTCCAGTAAAAGATCTTCTATAGAGTCGTCTTTCTGTTGTCAAACTGAACCTTGCCGACTTAAGCCTGTTCTTGTGCGCCTCTTTATGATCATCTGGAAGTTTCCCATCTCTAAGGAATACTATTATTGCATCCATCCAACTTGGTCCCATCTCCACACACATTGCTTCACGCTCTGTGTTCAGTGGTTCTATGCTTAGACCTGACAAGTAGTTAATCATTATCGTTCTTGTCTCTCCAGGTTTCATTGCACTAGCCAGGTTGGCCAGAGCATCAGCATGGCTGCTGTTATCTCGGCCAACCTGTTGTAGTCGACAATTTTGAAATAAGGCTACCAGTCTGCCCACCTCCTTTACATAGGCCGACATCCTTTCATCTCGGGTTGCATATTCGCCTGTTGCCTGGTTGACTATAAGCTCGGAGTCACAGAAGACTATTACCTCATCAACTTCCATTGCTACTGCCAGCTTTAATCCTGCAATCAGTGCTTCATACTCTGCTTCATTGTTTGAGGCCTTAAACCCCAAACAAATGGATTGTTCTAGTATCTGCCTATCTAGCGATACTAGTACTACTCCTGCCCCCGCTCCTTGTCGGTTTCAACTCCCATCAACAAACAACCGAAAGGAGTCGTTGATGTAAATGCTGCAGGGCCTGAGTTTCTCTTCCTTCCTTTGCTTTATTATCCCCAGCTGGGTTTCTCCTGGTCCACTTGGACATCGTATACCTCGCCTCGACAAAGCCTGATGTATAACGACGTCCGGTGTGAACTCAGCCACGAAGTCGGCCAAGACTTGGCCTTAGATTGCTGTTCTAGATCTGAATTCCAGGTCATATTGGCCCAAGGTCACTGCCCATCTGGCTATTCTGTCTGTTCGATCTCCCTGCTGCAACAGGGACTTTAAAGGGTGTTCAGTTAACACCACAATTTTGTGGGCTTGAAAGTAATGATTCAGCTTCTTGGAAGCCATTACTAAAGCCAATGTTAACTTCTCCAAGGGTAGGTATCTGGTCTCTGCATCTGCCAAGGTTTTACTCGCGCAGTAAACCGCCCTTTGCTCTCAATTTTCTTCTCTAACTATTACTGCATGCTCTGAAACTGCCAAGTATAAGAACAGCTCCTCTCCAGGTACTGGATTTGAGAGAACTGGAGTTGTAGTCAAATACTTCTTCAAGTCGGCCAAGGCGACTTCGCACTCTTCGGTCCATAAGAAGTCTATGGCTTTCTTCACTAAGCTGAATAAAGGCTTACATTTATCAGAGCTTCTACTTATGAATCTATTCAGGGCTGTAGCTCTTCCAGTCAATATCTGCACTTGTTTTGCCGATGTTGGGCTCTTCAGTTCTAAGATGGCTTTGATCTAATCTCGGCTTGCCTCAATGCCCCTTCTGGTTACCAAGTATCCCAAGAACTTACTAGACCCAACTCCAAATACACACTTCGATACATTGAGTTAGAGCCGGTATGTTTTAAGGATGTCAAAAACTACCTTTAAGTCTTCCAGATGATCCTTAGGTTCTGTGGTCTTCACGACCATGTTATCTATGTATACCTCCACTGTTCTGCCAATTAGATGTCTGAACATCTTAGTCACTAACCTCTGGTAAGTTACTCTTGCATTTTTCAATCCAAAAGGCATTACTCTGTAGCAATACAGCCCTTTTAGGGTGATAAATGCAATCTTTTCCTCATCTAAGGGGTACATGGCTATCTGATGGTACCTCCTGTATGCATCCAGGAAGCTCATCCTTCCATGCCCTGAAGTGGCATCCACCAATTGGTCAATCTTGGGTAATGGGAAACTGTCTTTGGGACAAGCCTTGTTCAAGCTGGTGAAGTCCACACAAACCCTCCATTTCCTATTCTTTTTCTTCACGACGACCGTGTTTGATAGCCATGTTGGGTAGTTTACCTCTCGAATGACTTTGGCCTCCAAAAGTTTGCCCACTTCCTCTTCTTCTGCCTCAATATGCATTAACATCGGCCTCCTTGCTCGCTGGATTACAGGTTTGGCCGACCTGTCCACATTTAGTCTATGGCAAGTGACCTCGGGGTCAATGCCAGGCATTTCGTATGGTGTCCAGGAAAACGCCTCAATGTTTGCTCTCAGGAATGTCTCTAGCTCTTTTTCCTCTTCCTCGGCCAAGCTTGAGCCGAGAAGGAAACGTCCTTCATCCCCTTGCTGGACAAAGATTTTCTTCAAGGCTTCTTCACTCTTTTCGGCTGGCTTTTTGCCGATGTCCTCTAGGACTTCCACGTCCTTGTCCTCGATCTCTGCTGTTTCTGCTTCTCGTATGTTGTAGGTAGATTTCATTGCTGCCATGGAGCAATTCTTTGCCTGCACCTGATCCCCTCTGACCTGCTCTATTCCATGCTTTGTTGGGAACCGCAATAGCTGATACAATGTTGAGGGAACAACCCCCATTGCATATAGCCATGGCCTTCCCAGGATAGCGTTGTAAGGGAAGGGGGTGTCGATTAGGAACTCTGTTTTTATCTTCTTGGTGCCAGCCTGCACCTCCAAACTCGCTACTCCCAAGGGCCACGTCAGCATTCCATTGAACCTAACCATTGGGCCATTTGGACTGCTCCAGATCATCTTGGTGAAGGCCAAGCTCCTTGTAACACCTAACATACAGATGTCACAAGAGCTGCCCTGGTCAACTAAGATGCGCTTCACTTGGCACTCTCCAATCTGGAGGTATATTACCAAGGCATCGTTGTGTGGATACTGCACTATCTTTAGGTCGTTTTCAGTAAAGGACACCACTGGTCCCTAGCACTCATCTGCCCTAGGTCTTTTCTGACAGACCTGGTACACATGCTGTAAGTGCTTTACCTTCTGAGTCTCTCCGCGTATTTCGTTCTCATTGACCTTCGAGTGAATCACATTGATCACTCGAGGTCCGCCTGCTTACGGTTGCAGTACTGGGGGTGGCGGTGCTGCTGGTGCCTAGGGCAACCTTGTTTGCTCTTCCTTTGTCCTGGCCTCGTCTACTAGGTCCCTTAAATGGCCTTGTCTCACCAAGTCTTCCAGATATGCCTTCAGGGCTTTGTATCCCTGAGTCAGATGTCCAGCTTTATTATGGTAAGCACAGTGCTTGCCAATGCTTCTTCCCATAAATTTGCCCGGCACCCTTGCTGGTGCTCTATAATAGGGCTGATTTCAGATTTTCTCCAAGACTTTGTAGACCGGGATTCGGAATACGGTTGTGACTGCCTGTGTAACCCTTAATCTTGTCTCTTGCTTATTGTATCCACCATCACCTCGATCTCGCTTCGGCGAGCCACTTTTCTTCTGTTGTTTCGACGCCTTTGTCCTTGGCGTGTCCTCCTCGACCCTGGCATACTTTTCTATCCTGGCCATAAGCTTCTCCATGCTTTTCGGCAACGTCTTTGCCAACGATTTTCGAGGCAGGCAGTCATCTTTCAAGTCGTTCTTGAATGACACAACTGCCACCTCTTGGTTGCATCCTGGTATTCGGTTGAATACCTCATAATACCTTTTGGCATAGGCCCTAAGGCTTTCGTCCTCACCGATTTTCAAGGCCATCAAGGCGTCCACCCTCAATGGCTATAGCTTGTTTGTCACGAACCTAGCCACGAACATCTTGGCCAGGCCTTCCCAGGTTTTCACAATTCCTTTCTGCACCTTGTGAAACCAGTCCGATGCAATTTCCCCGAAGGATGAGGGGAACACCTTGCAAAGAAACGGCTCGTTCCCAGTGTACAATGCCATCGAGTTCAGGTACAAACCGACGTAAAAGTTAGGATCTGACTTACCGTCGTATATCTGGAATCTCGACATGTTAAACCTCTTCGGGGCTTCGAGTTTGTCGAATTCTACCGAGAACGGCGTTCTTGGCTTGACTGGGAAAGTTACCTCGGCATCTTGTTGCTTCCTCTGGAGGTAATCCCTCAGATCCTCCTTGGTCCATCTAGGAGCTCGGCTATCAACAGATTTCAGCCTTTTTAGTGCGCTACTCCCAGTATCATTATGAGTCCTCTTGGACCTTTCTCCATTATTTTGCGTCGAAACACAGCTCCTGCCCTTGAACATGCCGATGTTCTTTGGGGTTAGCTTCCTTGGTACGATGCGTCTTCCGAGAATTCCCCCTTCTTAACTCTCCTCGCCCGACCTTCCTTGAAGGCCAGTGAGAGTGTTTCTCGGTCCTGGTGTGCTGGGGGACTATAGGGATTGTTTTCTGCCCATCTTTTCAAGCATCTTTCTTGGTGTCACGCCCCAAAATTTGGACAATTAAATATTAAATTAAGACTAGTTTGGGAAGACTAAATAAGTGTACTTTTTGACTTTTTATAAAATATGGGTTGGGTTTGGGTTGGGTTTGAAGTGATGTGTTAGAGAGGTGATGTGACTTAAATAAGATGATGTGACTTAAATAGGATAGTGACTTTTTGACTTTTTGTCTTTTTTCAATCATGCCAAACTTGGCCTAAATCCCAATCAACATTCCATCATCCAAATCCTAAGGGTGAAACAAAAAAAAAACTAAACGCTAACCAAACCATCTATCATAATTTTATAACTATCAAATACCTCAAACATTAAAGTAGCAACAAATAGTCACAACAACTTAAACAATGTACGGTTACAAACCATGCCAAATTATCTTAATACTAAAGTCATAAAAAAAAATACATAAACTAATATCAACCCTAAGCTCAAAAAAATAAAAGTAGTCTAAACGACAAGTCCAACACTATAGTAATTCCACGTCACCACCGTAGCCCTAACTAATCTTGCAAAGGAAGCTCGGCTGCGCTCAAATAGAACGCACCCGAGTTGCCAAGAGACAAAATGGGTCAGTATACAGGTATACTGGTATGAGTACAAGATTTAACACCCATGTGTCCACCAGACACAAACAAAAATACATTTAATTCTTATTACGGGACAAGACAAATAGTTCCAACCATACCGAGACGAATAGGTAGTTTCCTGAGATACAGTGGGACATTTAGTTTATTGTCCGTACACAACGAAATATAAATTGATTATAAAATAAACAAAATAGAAATAAAAATATGGTGGGTTAGCCTTGCATAAAAAAAGTTAGTAAGACCCACCATCCTGCAAAAAAATAAAGTTAGGATAATTTAATCATAAGTAACTTGATGAAGAAGTATAAAAATGCACCGTTTCATGCTTAAATAATTTGAATTGACCAAAACTCAAAGAATAAAAGTTGTACAGAATCAAATTTTCTAAAAGATATTATGAACGAATTTAACAGAAACTGAACAGGTTGAGAGAAAAACTTAATAGAAAAACCTAGATGAAATTCAATCGAAAAATCTGAAGCTGAAAATGAACAAAAACTGCCCTAAGATGATTTTTTTCGGAAAAGTTCAAAACACAAAAGTGTGCAGAATAATGTTTTACTTCAGTTTACGCGAAACCAATAAAAATGAGCTCGTTTCGTGGGTTAAAACATCCTCTAAACTCTACATTGCTAAAATTAATCAAAACTACAATAACCAAGATCATCCGATTATAAGTTCTAATCGATCTTTTTAATAAAAAGTTAAAACACAAAAGTTGTCTAGAATCACATATACATGTCTCTTCTCAAATTTCATAATTTATCGAGGTCCAATAAAAATGAGCTCGTTTCGTGGGTTAAAACATCCTCTAAACTCTGCATTGCTAAAATTAATCAAAACAACAATAACCAAGATCATCCGATTATAAGTTCTAATCGATCTTTTTAATAAAAAGTTAAAACACAAAAGTTGTCTAGAATCACATATACATGTCTCTTCTCAAATTTCATAATTTATCGAGGTCGTTTACTATTTTTCAACCTGTACAAATCAATACAATACATACTATAATAATAAACTCATAATTAAATTCTTTGTACATTAACTCCACTATTTCGGCCTTCCACTTTCGGCCTACACATATATCCCATGTGCCTCTCACATACCTAACACCGCTCCGAAGCCAAACTTGCACGCGGATATCGTCCCGAATTTGACTCACACTCCCCGGATGGTTAGCATATACGTACGCGCGTAAATCAAAACACTCGTCTACTCATGAGAACGAGGCAACAATATACATATACAAAATATTTCACTCATGAGAACAGCATAATAACGCCAAGCCTAAGGCATTCAAACAAATCTCATAATCCTCACTTTTTCTTTTTTTTATACATTCTTTCTCACAATCACTCAAATAAAACAATAATCCATGGAGTTATGGTGAAGTATAAGGCATTTATCTATGGGTTCCTAATTAATTTTAATTTCATATAACCATGAGTGTGATTACAACCATAAAATAAATCTATACAAAAATCCTAAACCTAGCATACACAACTAATCAACATAATTAAAATCAATCAATCAATCAACTAAAAACCTAAATTTTACATACACAACTAATCAAAATAATTAAAATCAATCAATCAACTAAAAAATCTAAACCTTATATACACAACTAATCAAAATAATTAAAATCAATCAATCATCTAAAAACCCTAAACTTTACATACACAACTAATCAAAAATAATTAAAATCAATCAATCATCTAAAAATCCTAAACTTTACATACACCATTAATCAAAATAATTAAAATCAATTTATCATCTTTAGATAAATACAAAATCAAACTAACATCAAATAAATAAAAATAAATAAATAAAAACAACGAATTAAACATAAATCAAGGGAAGTGAGTTTTGTTCTCACAATATTTTTTTAAAAATCAAAGAATTATTTAAAAAATTAATAAAGTCACCAATACAAAACAAAATCATAATCTTTATTTTTTTTTTCGCTCCTCTTTTTGCCGCCGTTCCTCTTCATTCCTCAATTCCACTCTTTGATTTTGATCAGACTCTCTCTCTCTCTCTCTCTCTCTCACGGGCTTTCTCTGCAATCTGCCGCACCTAGCCCTCTTTTCTTTTCTTTTTGTTCTGATTCTTTTTCTTATTAGCATCACCTACTTATATATGCATAATCTAATTTAGGTCAAGTTTGACATGTTTAAAAAAAGATAAAAAGATAAAAAGTCAAAAAGTTAATATCTTAATTAAGTCACATCATCTTATTTAAGTTATATCGTCTCTCTAACACATCACTTTAAACCCAACCCATATTTCATAAAAAGTCAAAAAATGTACTTATTTAGATCATCCCAAACAACCCCTTAGAATTATATTTTATTTTATAATACATGTAACTTTAGCATCAGCCACTTATATATGCTTAATCTAATTTAACATTATATTTTATTTTATAATACATATTGTTGAGCAATTTTTATTGTAATTAAATTAATTAATTTAGTTTAGGTACTAAACGACAAACAGAATATAAAAGAAAAATAGGAAAGGAGAGAGAAAGTTTGATTACAAAAATAAACTAAAAATAGAATTAAATAAATCAAAACAGAATTTATTTTGTTATAAAAATAAAATTAAAATCTGATTTAAATAATTAATAAAATAGAAAATAAATAAATAACTTACTTGATTAATATCTTGAATATTATTCTGATTAAGTTCAGTGTTCGACACTGTCTCCTTAAGACAGATTTGTCCTCTTTATGGTGCTATCAGAATATGAATTAAATGCAGCAAAATGAAGAATAAATTTGCAGTGGAGTAGTACAAAATTTCTGAATCTAAAACATCAAATGAAGGCTGCTTATTTATAGATGTAGTGGTGGCTATTGATTTTGAATTAAACAGGTGCTAACCTGTTTTGAACAGGTATGAAACCTTTTTGGTTTTGAATTAAACATATTTAAATCTGTTGGGTTCAAAATTCAAACAGATAAAAATGGAAGGGACCTGTTTGGGTGTAGAGAAAAATCGGAACAGATTAATTCCAAAATTAATTTGAATTCTGGACAGTTGGACAGATTTTATTTCAAAAAATAAAATTAAATCCAAATGTTTTTTGCCCAAAAAGATTAGTATTGGGCTGAACAAGCCCAACCCAACCACACACCACGCACCTACCCCTAGGCCCAGCCCAAGCCCAGCCTGCCCGACCGACCGACCGGATGGACGGACAGTGGCGGTGCGCGCGCGTGTGGTGATTTTTGGGTTCAATGGGTCTAGCCAATTTTGCCCATAACCTTCCTCTCTACAAAATTTGGGTACCCCTTGGGACACACCCCAAGGTCCAAACCCATGCCTTATAAACACACTTAAAACTTTCCACCAAATCAATGTGGGACAAGCCATTTTCTAACCTTAAGGAATTTCCACCAAAACTCTATTTCCATAGAGCTCACTTTGGCTTCAATTTCTCATTCACCTGGTAATGGTTTTGAGCAACCAAATATACCACGTGAACCACAACACGACATAGAACGCGTTACCACTTTGACCCGCCAAAATTGACACTCGAGTCCCACCTAAATAATAGACCAAAGTTAGAAAAAAATTCTGGTTTAACCCAGAATTTCCCAACCATTTCCAACAATCTCCTACATGAATGGAATTTGATAACAATGGAAATGCAACAATATGCAGACTTTATCGAAAGAGTATAAGTCAAAAATATCTTGCATCAGGATAGGCAGTTTTCGGCGTTGA
The DNA here is from genome assembly GCF_004153795.1 of Camellia sinensis. Taxonomy (NCBI): domain Eukaryota; kingdom Viridiplantae; phylum Streptophyta; class Magnoliopsida; order Ericales; family Theaceae; genus Camellia; species Camellia sinensis. Next base: position 231,501 of record NW_021027571.1, on the reverse strand, counting down.
ACCTTCCCTAGTGATAACCTATCGGACTTACTAGCTAACCAATGGACGCGATGCCTTGAATTGTTCAGCCGTTTGTGTAAGCCAAGACAATAGATTTCACACAAAATATCTTCTAACACATCGTGGTTCTCACTGTTGTGTTCATTTTGGCCTTGAACGCTCCGAGTTTTCATGAGTGTTTCTAGAGAATTTAGCCTCATCATTCTCATAGAACCGGTCCCAGTTCGACACTCATATAGGTGATTCTTATTGTGAGTATCTCCTTATACTCGTCTTGATTTTTATGCCTAAATCAAGATATAAGTAATCATTAAAAGCAAAGCTTATCCTTAGACCCCTGCAAACAACACATGTTGCAGATATCACTCTCATCATAGGAATGGGTAGGAAATTTTAATCCCTTTGTGATTTATGGCAAGCCACACATAACTTAGTTGTCCTTTTGAACTTAGTTCTTGGAATCTCCAGTCATATAAGTAGGGTTACCATCATGATGACTCTTATGTAATAGGCCTTAATCCAATTCCCTTTGATGAACTATACACTAGCTCTTTTGTCAAACCTTTTGTTAACGGATCCGCAATATTCTCTTTAGATTTTATATAATCTATTGAGATTATTCCATTTGACAACAATTGCCCTACGGTATTATGTCGACGACGAATATGTCGTGACTTACCGTTATACATATGATTCTGTGCCATGCCAATTGCAGATTGACTATCACAATGAATGTAAATAGCTGACACAGGTTTTGGCTACATTGGAATGTCTTCTAAGAAGTGGCGAAGCCATTCTGCTTCTTCTCCTACTTTGTCTAAAGCAATGAACTCGAATTCCATTGTGGATCATGCAATGCATGTTTGTTTTGTGGATTTCCAAGAAACAGCAGCACCTCCCAGAGCAAAGACATATCGACTAGTGGATTTTGAATCTTTAGTATCTGATATCCAATTGGCATCACAATAACTTTTGAGTACAGCTGGATATCGAGTAAAGTTCAAACTATGATCACGGTTAAATCTTAGATATATAAGAACCCGAATGATCGCTTTCCAATGGTCTTCTCCGGGTTACTAGTGTACCTACTCAATTTACTGACTGCATAAGCTATGTTAGGATGAGTACAATTCATTAGGTACATTAGGCTTCCAATGATTTGAGAGTATTTTAATTGAGACACCGCATCCCCTTTATTTTTCGATAAATAAAGACTAATGTCTACAGGTGTTCTTGCTACATTCATATCATCCTTGATAAATTTACCAAGAATTTTCTCAATATAATGTGATTGAGATAATGCATATCCGTCAGATATTTTAGTAATTTTCATTCCTAAAATAACATCTGTGACCCCCATTTCTTTCATATTAAATCTTTTGTTAAGCATTTGCTTAGTTGATTTGATCATGTTTTGACTGCTTCCAATGATAAGCATGTCATCCACATAAAGACAAACTATGACATATCCTTGGTCAGTATTTTTAACATAGACGCACTTGTCACATTCGTTTATCTTAAACCCATTAGTAAGCATTGCATGATCAAATTTTTCATGCCATTGCTTAGGTGCTTATTTTAACCCACAAAGCGACTTTACAAGCCGACAAACTTTCTTTTCTTGCCCCAACACTACAAACCCTTCGGGTTGCTCCATATAAATCTCTTCATTTAGATCACCATTTAAGAAAGCTGTATTAACATCCATTTGATGCATTTCTAAATTAAACAACACTGTTATAGCAATAAGCATGAGAATGGATGTTATTCTTATCACAGGGGAATATGTGTCAAAATAGTCCAGACCTTCCTTTTGTATGTAACCTTTTACTACAAGTCTTGCTTTATACTTGTCAATTGAAACATCTGTTTTCATTTTTCTCTTGAATATCCACTTATATCCAAGAGGTTTAGAACCTGGTGGAAGATCCACCAATTCCCAAGTATGATTTTGCATAATGGATTCAATTTCATTATTAACAGCCTCTTTTCACAAAGGTGCTTCAGGACCTATCATTGCTTTCTTAAAGCTTTGAGATTCATTTTCTAACAAGTATGTCAGAAAATCTAGACCAAAATATTTTGATGTTCTCGCTCTCTTATTTCATCTTGGTTCATCATCAGTTAAATCCTGTTGGTCGAGACCATTACTAGTCTCTTGTGTTTGATTCTCATTAGTCTCTTGACTTTGTGTACAATCATAAGTTCTTTTCTGTGAACTTAATTCATGTCCTTTCTTGTAAAGAAAGACATGTTCAAAAAACACAGCATTCCTTGACTCTATAATAGTGTTCACATTTATATCAGGTATATCTGATTTATAAGTCAGAAACCGATATGCACTACTATTCTGAGCATAACCAATAAACACACAATCTACTGTTTTTGGTCCAATTTTAGTCTTTTTAGGAACAGGTACTTCAACTTTTGCCAAACACCCCCATTCTTTTAAGTATTTGTAGGAAGGTGGTCGACCTTTCCACAATTCATAAGGAGTGCTCTTGGTTTTCTTGTGGGGTATTCTGTTAAGAACATAATTAGCAGACAAAATTGTTTCCCCCCCACAAGTTCTATGGTAAGCCTGAACTTAGTAACATGGCATTCATCATTTCTTTAAGGGTTCTATTTTTCCTTTTAGCATTTCCATTTTGCTGAGGAGAATAGGGTGCTGTAGTTTGGTGAATAATACCATGTTGTGCACAAAATTCATTTAATGGTGCATCATATTTACCACCCCTATCACTTCTAACCATTTTAATGGTTTTACCAAGTTGATTTTCAACTTCCGTTTTGTAGAGTTTAAACATTTCTAAGGCTTCATCTTTACTTCTAAGTAAATAAATATAACAATATCTTGTGCAATCATCGATAAATGTTATGAAATACTTTTTGCCTCCTCTAGTTTGAACAAATTTAATATCACATACGTCTGTATGAATTAAGTCTAGAGGTTCGGTTTTCTTTTCAATCGATTTAAATGGAGCCTTAGTTAGTTTTGCTTCTACACAAATTTCACATTTATGATTAGGATTAATTTCAAACTTTGGTATATAATCTAAACCAATTAATCTACGTAAAACATCAAAATTCACATGTCCTAATCTATCATGCCATAAATTCGACTCAAGAATATAAGCAAAAGATGTGTTATTCTTATTCATAGCAACTTTAGGTACAACTGTCATTACATTAAATTTAAAAAGACCATCACTCATGTATCCCTTACCAACATACATACCACTTTTTGTTAATACAAATTTATCAGACTAAAAAACAAGTCTAAAACCATTTTTACTTAACAAAGAACCAGGAACCAAATTCTTCTGGATGTCAGGTACATGCAGTACGTTGTTGAGGGTCAGTTCTTTCCCTGATGTCATTTTCAAGATCACCTTTCTTTGTCCAGCCACAGCAGAAGTAGAAGAATTTCTCATGAAAAGTTGTTCACCATTTGCAGCCTCATTGTAGGTAGTGAACATCTTCTTGTCCGCACAAATATGATGAGTTGCCCTAGTGTCAACCCATCATTCCTTGGGATTTCCAACCAAATTAGCCTCAAACACCACAGCAGAGAGGTTGATGTCATTTACTCCGTCAGAGATGTACTCTAGTTCAGTTACATTGGCTTGATTGGTGGTCTTCTTACTTGTACTTCCATGATCCTTCTTAGGGCGGCGATAGTCAAAATGTCCAGTCTTGCCACAGTTATAGCATTTTCCTTTGAACTTCTTGTTGCCATTATTGTCGCCTTGTTTAGGACCATCTCCAGTAAACTTTCTCTTTTTGTTATGTGGTTTGTGAACTTGTTCAACCACATTAGCCTTGGACTCAATGGGATTTTTCCTATTCCTCTTTTTAGCCTTACGGTTATCTTCCTCAATTCTCTGTCTTACAATAAGTTCATCCATGGTCATCTCTTTGCGTTTATGTTTTAAATAATTTTTGAAATCTTTCCAAGCCGGTGGTAACTTTTCCACTAAAGCAGCGACTTGGAAAGACTCGCTCAGAGACATACCCTCAGAATGAATATCATGTAAAATTAATTGAAAACTTTGAACTTGGGAAATTACCGTTTGGGAGTCTACCATAACGAAGTCCAGAAATTTATCGATAACAAATTTCTTCGTGCCAACATCCTCTATTTTGTATTTCTTCTCCAAAGAATCCCACAATTCTTTTGCTGTTTTCAGAGGGCTGTAAACATCATATAGTATGTCGTCAAGGCCATTGAGGATGTAGTTTCTACACAGGAAATCTGAATGTTTCCAAGCATAAATTTAATTCAAAATACATCTTCAAAACACATTTCAACACTCTATTTAAAAACCATAACCAAACAAATTTTCTACACTCAAATCATAATTCCACAACACACAAACTCAAAATACAACTCATACTCTCAAATTACATTTACAAAACACAACCAAACGCAGGCTGAATGTTTCCAAGCATCTACAGCGGCAACAACTTACTGATCACTTTCGCCATCTTTAAGTGCTGGAGCCTCTTCACGGAGAAACCGGGCCAAATTAAGAGTTGTAAGATAGAACAGCATCTTCTGCTGCCATCTCTTACACTCAGTACTGTTAAATTTTTCCCGTTTTTCTACATGATTTATAGGTACTTGAACATGGTTCTGGATAGGGACCGGAGTTAGTGTAACAGTTGGAGTACCACTACCAGTTGCAGATTCAGTTGTAGTAGCCATAATATCTGATTACAAAAATCAAAAAAATAAACCACAAATTAATTTTCTAGTTACTAAAACCAGAAAATAAATTAGAACACGAAATAATTTTATTTTCCTTGTTACTAAAACTAGAAAAATAAAATACTACTATAATTTTCTGTAACACCAAAAAATATTCTGCAATTGTTAATGACACCAGTATATTACTACTAGTTGTCAAAGAAAATAGACAGTATATTACTACTATCTGTCAAATAATTTATAAATACTATTTGTATTTTTCAGCCAGAATATTACTTTGAAAACACAGAAAATTAAATACAATGAAGACACCAAAGCAATATTCTGGCTTAAGATTGTCGGACAATCTTCACTGTAATTAAATTAATTAATTCTGTTTAGGTACTAAATGACAAACAGAATATAAAAGAAAAATAGGAAAGGAGAGAGAAAGTTTGATTACAAAAATCAAACTAGAAATAGAATTAAATAAATAAAAACAGATTTTATTTTGTTACAAAAAATTAAATTAAAATCTAATTTAAATAAATAATAAAACAGAAAATAAATAAATAACTTACTTGATTAATATCTTGAATATTATTCTGATTAAATCTAGTGTTTGACACTGTCTTCTTAAGACAGATTCGTCCTCTCCACGATGCTATCAGAATATGGACGTCTATCTCCCAGGATGAAATGATCAACAACAAATAAATGCAGTACTACAATTTATTTGTTCAACGAACATACTTAGGCCAAGTTTGGGAAGACTAAAAAAGTGCACTTTTTGTCTTTTTGGACTAAAAAATTGAGGTTGAAAATATGGATGTTTGGGTTAACTTATGGATTGGTGGATGCAGGGTTTGAATTAAACAGGTGCAAACCTGTTTGGTTTTGAATTAAACAGATTTAAATCTGTTGGGTTCAAAATTCAAACAGATAAAAATGGAAGGGACCTGTTTGGGTGTAGAGAAAAACCGGAATAGATTAATTCCAAAATTAATTTGAATTCTGGACAGTTGGACAGATTTTATTTCAAAAAATAAAATTAAATCCAAATGTTTAGTATTGGGCCAAACAAGCCCAACCACACACCTCAAGCCCAGGCCCAGCCCAGCCGATTGACCGGACAGATGACGGCGGCGGTGCGTGTGTGTGTAGTGATTTTTGGGTCCAATGGGTCTAGCCCATTTTGTCCATAACCTCCCTCTTTACAAAACTTGGGTACCCCTTGGGGCACACCCCAAGGTCTAAACCCATGCCTTATAAACCCACTCAAAACTTCCCACCAAATCAATGTGTGACAAGCCATTTTCCAACCTTAAGAAATTTCCACCAAAACTCCATTTCCATGGAGTTCACTTTAGCTTTAATTTTTCATTCACCCGATAATGGTTTTGAGCAACCAAATATACCACGTGAATCATAACGTGACATAGAACGCGTTACCACTTAGACCTGCCAAAATTGACGCTCGAGTCCCACCTAAATAATAAACCAAAGTTAGGAAAAAATTCTAGTTTTATCCAGAATTTCCCAACCATTTCCAACACATATAGCCTATTTAATATTTTATTGTATAATACATATAACTTATTTCACTATTATATTTATATTATAAAAATAGAACTTAAATATAATATATATGTATGATATATATATTTTATCAATATATAAACACTTTTTTTTAAACAATATAAATATATCAATATTCGAATTAATTACCTATAGTTAAATAACACATTAAATTAATTAATTACAACATTAAATTCATTAAATATCACATTAAATTATCATGTGACCACACAATTAATAAAGCCAAAAATAAAATAAGATAATAATAATCATAATAATAATAAATAATGACTTAAGAAAATTAGAGTCGCTACACTTGGCCGCTGGAATCGACGTATCTTGTAACGGGAATGGTGGCTGCATGACATTGTTCTACATCATGAAGTTGACGACCGTTTGCAGGTCTGCCAATTTGTTTGTCGTTTCCTTCATCTCTTCGTCTCTCCGCAGGCATCTTTCTTTCCATACCTGGAGGTCGTCCTCTTTATAATACCCACTTCGGTCTGATTTCTTTGGTACGTCGCCCTCCTGGCCAACGTCATTTTCTCCGTGATTCTTATCACAAGTCTCTTTGTTGCAGTTGTCTTCTTCAACGTCAAGGTCAATATATTTCCCACTCCCAGTAGGAATGTTGTCCCCAACCTTCTCTTTCTGTCCGTTGTTGGCCATCTATTCTCCTATCTTCCCATAGACGGTACCAAATTGTATGAGTCGATTTCTGACCACACTGCCAAACTGGTACTCAGCTGGAGAGCATCGGCAGAATAGATTAAGCCCAAACGACCTGTCACAGAAAAAAGAGATTCCGGCGGTGGTTCATCCACCCGGGGACACTCCGACGATCAAGTCAGTTATCTCTCAAAGATAGTAAAAGTGCTTAACTCACTATTCAGAATACAAAAAGCGTACCTTAGACCCATGAGGGTGCCTCTCTTTTATAGCCAACACTGACTTAATCCCAATAGAAGCCTAGCTTCAATGGATTCTGTCTTAATGTTAATCTTGGACTCCCAGTTAGATTGGGATAAACTCTCTAAGAGTCTTATTTTTATCCAAACTGAAGTCCTCTCTAATTCTAGGACTCTTGTCCCTTATCCGCTTATCCCGGAGTCCGGTATTCCACCACCGAGGTTTCTAATTTTATAACAAATCGTCATTTTTATTAATAAATTATCAAATCAACTAACAATTTTTAATGATATTAGAAATATGTTTCAATTAATAATTTAAATAATTTTGTTATTGTATAGGAAAGAAATTATAAATTTCATTTTTTTAGTTAATTATGTTAAATAAAAAATTCTGGCAATGAGATATTTGTAATTTTTCAAATTACAGAGACCAATCTGTATTTTAAGCAAATTTCAAAGAGTGTATTTTTAATTTTCCCTTTGAAATATTAAGATGAAACCCGTGATGAGTTCCACCTACCCAAATAATATGATCTAGTTTACAAACAAGATAAACCATATTCACAAATAATTAAGGATTGTGGTGTAATTAACCCTATTTATTAATATGGATTCTATTAAATGTCTACCTACAAATAAAAATAATAATAATCTAATAAGCAATTTATTTATAGATAGTAGTAACTTTGTTTAATCTAATGTGCTGCAAGTCTCTTGTGATTTCCTTGCTCTCCTGGGCCGGAGTATCCTTTACGGCCTTTTTTACTCAGTCCTTCGCGTTTTGGGCCTCAAAGCCCAACTCGCAGCTCGGCCCAATTTTTCCCAAAAATTACCCTCTCAGGTGGCCACAAATTCTGTGGTTTAAATGGTCCGAAAATGTTAAAACGACGTCGTTTTAGGTACAAAATAACTCCAAAAATATCAAAACGACATCATTTTGATATTTTCAAACTATTTAAACCACAGAATTTATGGCCACCAAACATTTTCCTTATATAAATTTGTAGACAACTGACGAGAAACGCATGCCGCCAACGATTGAATATAAAAATCTAACATCACACCCAAATGTTTATAAAAAAAATAAAAAATTGAAGTTTGGTTGAACTTTTGTGCTTTCTAGGAAGCTTCCCAACAACTTAAAAATTGAGGAAGATTACGAGGTGTAAGTATGCATTTGGAGTAATTTGTTGACATCAACGCTGCACTTGGTCAAAGTGTTGTTTATTATTATTTATTTAATTGGATTGTTACAGAGAAAATCTTCTGTCTAGTTTGGATGTATTATTGGATTTCGTGGGCTCACTTCGCACCAATTCAATAATTCGAATTTTTATTTATTTATTTATGGAGTTGGTTCAGCAAGACGATTAAATGAATCAAGTTACTCAAATTTAATTCATATTTAGCTTGTTAAAAAGTTATTTGAGATTGACTAAGGTCTCGTTTGGGTCAAAAAGTTACTATAAGTTGTTATATCACTCTCTCTATTTTTCTGTACATTTATTCATAAAAAGTCAAAAAATTACTAAAATAATATATTCCCAAACGAGACCTAATTATGTAAAGAAGTTAAACTTAAACATAATTTTATGTTCGTCGAGTTTTATAGTCAAGGTTTAACAGCCCATTACTTGACTCGATATACTTATATGCCCTATAAAATCATGTTCCTCAAACTTAATTCGTATTTAATTTGTTAAAAGTTTGTTCAAATTGGTTTATTATTCGAATTTAAAGTTTATTTTTTGTTTTGATATTAAATTTGAATAATCTACTGTCTTCACTCCACTTAGTTCATTTGAAGTTCTATTGTTGAATAGACAATTTATTTAAAAGAGTAATAATATACAAATAAAAAATTCATATATAATTTCTATATATAAAACAAAACACCCATCACAATGATATTTAGTTACCAAAATGGTATTATCACATCATTTTTGTGATGTTTTTTATATGAATAACATTTCCTATGTAATCACATTTCGATAACATTATAATCAGATCATATTTGTTTTAATATGTTGACATAATGCTTTTGAATCAATAAGAAGAATAGTCACCATGTATGGCAGATTTAGGAATTTGATATAGGGGCACTTTCTAATCCCAAAATTACTGTAAATGGTATCAAACTACTCTTAATATAAATTAAACTTGAGACCTTACATTACAAAGGATGTCACACAACCACTAGGCTAAATGCCTTGGTTAAAATTCATATAAAAAAAATTCATTAGAATAATATGTCAATGACATTTGTGAAACTACAAGGATAATAATTAATGTTTTGATTGAAAATGAAGGAATCACAATATCCCGGCTCATTATGTATACAATTTTTGTATGAGCATTATATTTGTATATTATTACTCTTTTTTAAAAAATCATATAAGAGGTTCCTTTTAAAAATTTTAAAATATTAAGTGCCTTGAAATAATTCAGGTGGAGCACTAATATAATTTTACGAGGGATGTATTAGAGATATATACTTTTTTGTATTCGTAAGTACTAGTATAATTTTCAAAAAATAAGGGGGTCATGTGCCCCTCTCCCCTAAACTTTCATTGACTCCGTCATTGTATATATGCATTACAAAATTACCCTAAAAATATTGAATAATTTTATGTGCCATACGTTTTGAAATTACTTTTAAAATATTGAATAATTTTATAATACCAAGAGTAATATATATGGAGTAAACTGTGACTTGTACGATCCATTTAAATGATTGATTGGGGTTACTGTCAAGAGGTAGATTAATTTAATTTAAAGGTCAATTGTCATTAACATCCAAAGTTTATAATAAGCATTTAATTAAGAGAAAGGTTAGATATCATGAAAAAAAATTTATGAAAATGATCATAAAATATTTGTGACCTTTAGATTACCTTTATTAATGTGCGGTATTTTATTCTAAGTGTAATCTAAAGGTCACAAATTTTTAATGATCATTTTCATAAAAGACTTTTCATGATACCTAACATTGCTGTTTAATTAATTAGTGTTGAATGGGTAAGTAAGCCCATAAGTAAAACCCACAGACAACAATTATCTATGCGCTTTAATTGACATAGATATATAGGTCATTGTTTGCATATAAGGGCACGCTCGTTTCCCTTTTTCTTTTTTTTTTTTGTTTTTGTATTTGAAAACAAAAACAACAAAAAGTTTGAAAAAAAAATTAATTACTTTCATATCAATATATTTTTGAAAGGATTACCAATAATTTTGCTATTAAGATTACAAGTAAGTCCTATCAAATTTTATAATATATTTTATTGTGAGTTTAACCTTCACGTTAAAATATGAATAATAATTTATTTAAAAATATTTTTAAAATTAAAAAAAAATTCTATTAAACAAAAAATATAGATATGAGATTTATCATTTTCTACCGTCTCACATTATGAAAAATATATAGATTTGTTACGGTATAATTTTCACAATTCTTAGAATAAAATATTAGCAAAAATAGGCATTTTGATTTTGTTTACCAATTTATTTTTGATAATGCGAGATAACAAAAATGATTAATCTTATATCATAGTTCTTTTGATCAAATTATCATTTATGACTTTTTTATGTAATTTTTTTTAATTTTCACCATTAAAAAATTAATTTTTAATTAAATATTTTTTTAATACAATTGTTGTTAATAATATAATAAGGGTGACATTGGAATAAAACACACCATGAGGAAGAAATGATTTTTTTTTTTAAAATAAGTTATGAAAAGTAGAACTTAATTATCTATATTAAAATTTGATAGGACTCACCCCGTAATCTTGATAGTAAAATAGGACTTTATTGAGATTTTTTTTCTCGTATTTTTTGGGCGAATGTAGTTTTCAAAACTCGTAAACAATTTTTTGATATTTCCTAAAAAATATATTGTTTTAAATTTTTCAAAAAAAAAAAAGAAGGAGTTTTTGAAAACAAAATTTCAAACAATTTTATAGCTTTTGTGTTTATACTTTTGTTCTATATTTTTTAGCATTGTTTCGCATTAGGAATATTTGAAGAGTACACTAATCAATTTTTTCCTTCTGAAGAATTGAGTAATTTTAGAAAGCTAATGATGCATGTGTTGATAAAAAAGAATTTGATTTCTATTTGTAGATATTTCATTTTACATTCCTAACTATATAAAATCAAAATGGGCCTATAGAAAAAGAAGAAAAATGATTTATCTACACAATTTGTTTTCTTTACAATCCCTCTGATAACGTGACAAGTAAAATTTAAAAAGTACACATTCAAATATTCCCTTAAAACTCTTCTTATGTCTATTTTATTTTACCATCTCATTAAAAAATTGTGGAAAAAACAAATTGTGTGAATGTAACAATGTTAAGAAAAGAAATAACAACTAAATTTGTGAGGTTAAAATTCACAAAATGTCATGGTGCTTTCATTTTAACTTTTTATTTTTTATTTTTTTGAAGCTTCAAACCAATAAAAAAAGGTGTTTGCAAATATTTAGACAGAGCTATTGAGGATCCGCAGGGTCACGTGTCCCACACACTTTGTATCTTTTTATTTTTTATATTATATTTTGTTTGTGTTAAAAATGCTATGTTTTGATTTACTAAAAATTAAGGATTTTAATTTCTAGTTATTTGTGTCAAAATTAAAGATTTTGATGTGAGTTGTGCTAAAATTAAGAATTTCAATTTGCGGTAATTTATGCTAAAATAAAAAAAATAAAAAAATTGATTAGGATTTTTTATTTTTATTTTTAAGAAGTCATCAAGATCAACGGTAAAAGCTTACATTAAAAAACTTTTGTGATGAATATTTAACTTTTATGCTTAATATAAACTCAAAAAGTTCTTATCATTTTATTGTTATTGAGTACTAGGAGAACAAAGTCAAGGATACGAGATTGAGAAATTAAGGCAAAACTTATTCATTGGACTCTTATTTGGTGAAAATAATAGCTAATTTATTTTAGCATTGTTTGGCAACCTAAGTTTGAAATTAAAATAGTCTCAAATACTAAAAAAATCAAATAGCCTCAAATAGTATCCTAAACTAATGATTTACATATATATATATATATATATATATATTTTTTTTTTAAAAAAAAGAAGAAGAAAAGCAGCTCGGCAATAGGCAGTCTACACTGTCGCGTTGACAGTGTAGGCACAGTGTAGTGACAGCCTAGTCCTACAGCTGGTAAAGGACAATTTTGCCTCTTTAGATCAATTTTGAAAAAAGTGAGGTTAGGGAAAAATTTGTTATTTCAGTTTCAAATATCATTTCAAACACATTTTTCAATACAACAACTCAAATAAAAATTCATCCCATCTTTTCAAACACAAAAATTAAAATTAAAATAGCCAAAAAGCTTAAAAAATAGCCACTTCCCAAACACCCACTTTGCTTCATAATCCTTTTAAGGAGGCGTATAATTGAGTAAGGATAGAATAAAATATCATTTTTTTTAACAATATTTTCAGAGTAACATGTTACTATAAACTAGAGTAACATATTATTATGAGACAAAATAACATATTACTGTCAAATAGAGTAACGTACTATTATTTACATCAACTTCGACGGTAATAATTTTTAGTATTTTTATTTTTTTTAAAATTTCATAGTTAACATGAATCTTATTTAAAAATACTAATTTTATTAAAAACCGACATCTAAATGAAAAGTTATATTATTTTAAAGTTTAATATTTTGATAATAGTGGTATGTGTTGGATTTTTCAAGGAAAACTTTTTATACTTGTCTTTAATGCATTAAAGTTTTATTATGAGGGGGTTTAGATCAAATCTCTTGAAATTTAAATGCTGAACTAAAAATAAGTTGTTTGATATGTATAAGATCAAATTTGAAATTTATTGTTTGAAATTATATATTTAAAATTTTATATTGTGATGGTAGTGGTAGTCATAGTATAATAGTGGTGATGGTGGTGGTGATGGTGACGATAAGAGTGATAGTAAAATGATGGTGGTGTTTTATGGCAATAATGATAATAGTGATTAAGATGGCGGTGGTGGTAGTGATGATAACGGTAGCAATTGTGGTGGTAGTGATGATAGCAATAGCGGCGGCGGTAGTGGCGCTGGTAGAGGTAGCAGTGGTGGCGGTGATAATGGTAGTGGTGGTTGTGATGGTGATAGTGATAATAGTAGTAGTGGTGTATATCGATATTTATGTTTAGTATTTATAAATTCAGTCAGAATTAAATAAGTTTTATATAATTTAAAATTTTCTTAAGTTTTAGCATAAATTTTAAGAGGCACCTAAATTTTAACTAATATGAATTATAGTTATTAAACAGGTTTAATTGATTATTATTTAGTTGCTGTTTGACATTGACTTTTTTAATTGTTTTTTTTTATTTGCGACCTTTTTAGCTTAGGACTAAAAAGTTAATTCGGTTTGATTTTTTTGACATTTTAGCCAAACCAAGGTTTAATATATTCAATTTTAAATGCCGAATCAAACTATCAAACACCCCATATATATATATATATATATATCTCGTATGAAATCCCATCAAAATAATATTATGTACTTGGAAGAAGCCATGGTTGACATTCCTAGTTTAAAAATAAAAATAAAAATAAATAAAAATCCAACACTAGAAAAAAGTAAACTATATGGTCCCTTGATTTAAAAGCAATTATATCACTACCTGGAATTCTCTGGCTTTCCCCGTGTGCATGCTGATGATGAAAACAAATTATTTTATGAGAAGAATAAAAAATTAAAAATAAACAAAGAAAGAAGTATAAATACTTTTTTGTCGGGGGGAATATCATCTACCAGGTGACATCTATAAGTATGCTTTGTTAGCTAATCAAAAGAGTCACGTCCTTTAAGGTTGGGCACAAGGTTAATTAGACCCGCGAAAATCACCAAATCCAAATCGTTCATGTTTATTTGGGTGATTTCGCATAATTATTAGGGCTAGATGTGATTTAAGATTTTCATATTTTTGTAAGTTGAGGGTTATATCCACACCCGCACTTACACTTGCCTGCATCTATATATAATTTTTCTTATAAATTTTGCAAGTGTGTAACTCTAATATGCTCTTCTCTCACTTACTTTAATCTGATTATCAAATATATGTATACTCCAACATTATAATAATATCTCACACTATCTTATTTAAAATATTTCTTATTCAATTGGAATTTTTTCAATTTTTTACAAATTTAGTTATATGATTTTTTTTTTCTATGTTAATTTTCATTCTAATTTTTTGTAATCTAATTTTAATAGAGGATAGTGTTAAATCTCCCGCAATAAAAAATATTTAAAAAATGAAAAAAAACACAAGCTGAAATAATTTTTTAAAAGAAAAAGCTCAATCTGCAAACCGCCCGGACATTCCTAAACCTTGTCCGCACAAATCGCAACTCGCATTGCGGGCGGTTACGGGTTTAATTTTTCCTAAACTGCAGACATGCGAGCGGCTTCAAACCGCAAACCGAACCGTCAAATATTGATCTGCGAGCACCCCCAATGTCCTCTATAAAAATCAAAATAAAAAGGATTTTTCTTGGATGAGAAAAAAAGTACCAACTTGCCTAAGACATTCCCATGCAATTGGAAATTGATATTGAATTAATAACATTTTAAAATGTAGCTGTTAACATATAATATACATCGTGCATTTGTAGCTGTGAAGGGCAAACACCCGCTACCACACACTTTCACTTTTATATTGTTTTTTAATGTATTGTCTTATGCTTTCGGTGCTCCATTGTCTCATTCTCCTCTTTATAAAGAGAGAGAGAGCTCATTCTCTTGTAAATACACAAATACAATAACAGACATTGTATATATCAATCTCTCATTTCAGTCTCTCTCTTTTCTCTCTCTCTCTGTACCAATCTTTCATGGTATCAGAGCACAGTAATACAATTCTGGCATTCTTCAATTTTAGTGCTTAGTCCCGTACATAGTGGAACTACACCAAACAGCTCGGAATCTCCTTACGATTCCAACGGCACCAAGCCCGTCACCAGAAACGCTCTCACGCGCCGCCCTTTTGCTCGGCGCGTCTCTGCTTCCGTTGCCACGCTCACACGCGCCTTCCACTCTGCCCTTTCGTGCGCCGCGCCTGCTACCGTGCACCCGTGTGCACCATTCGTCTACCGTGAGCCGCGCGTGCGCTGTTCCACTATTATGCACCCGCGTACGCCATTCTGCTACTATACGTCGCACGCCCTCTCTACTACCGTACGCCGCACGCCCTTTCTGCTAACGTGCGCCGCTTTCCATCCTGCTGACATCATCTCTACACAGCCCACCTTTCCTAGCTATTTTCGACCTTCCGGACTCACTGGTACACTCTGTTTTACCTAATTTTGCTCCTACAGGTCTATTCCTATCAATTTAGCCCTACTCAACTATTATTATGGATCGTCATGATGCCTCCCATCCCATTTCCGTTATTTTGAATGGTTCCAACTATGTTCTATGGGCCCAAGCCATGTCTTCCTTCCTCAAAGGAAAGAAGCTCTGGCGAATTATCACAGGGGCCATGACCCAACCGGTGAAAGACACTGCTGAAACCACTGTTTCTCCTGCTACTCCTACATATGAAGATCGCCTTGAGGAATGGGACAGTAAGAATTACCAAATCATTACCTGGTTTCAAAATACTTCTGTTACCTCTATCAGTCTTCAGTTTGGTCGCTTTCAGCTTGACTCTGTCACTACTCCTGCAAAAGACATCTGGGATTTTTTGAAAGAACGATACCAAACTACTGGTCTTGCTCATCAATATCAACTTCAGAGCCAACTTCATCGGATGCGCCAAGAATCTAGTCAGTCCATCAATGACTTCCTTTCTCAAATGTACTCTGTTTGGGACCAGCTTGCTCTTTCCGAACCGACTTGGCCTCACCGAGAAGATGTTTTATTTACTGCCTATCGAAATCAGCAAAGGTTGGTGCACTTTCTCATGGCTCTCACTTCATCTTTTGAGCCCGTACGTGCCTCTCTTCTTCATCGCCATCCCTTGCCCACTCTGGAACAAGCTATTTCTGAGTTGCTATCAGAGGAAACTCGTCTTGGTACTCTCCAAACTCATCATGTAGACTCTGTTCGTGCCACTCCTCCATACCGGCCATCATTCACCCAGCGGACCACTGCCTGCCTCTACTGTCAGAATCGGGGCCTTCCTTCAACACATCTCCTGGTCAATTGCCCGTCAGAACCTGCCGATACTGCAACAAACTTAGTCCTGGTCATCTGCAACAGGATTGTTTTCGCAATCCATCCCGCTCAATCTCCAATAGCCACTCTTCTCGCGGTGGTTCTCCTCGGGGGAGCTTTCATCATTCCGGGAATCAGCCTCATTCCGGGAATCAGTCCTATCACACTGCTGCTGCTGTCGCTGAGGGTTTTTCTGAGTCTCTTGCTCCGTCAACTCCTCTATTTTCTCCAACGGATGTCGAGGCCATGTTCAAACACCTTCTCTCCCCTTCTGGTACACCTCCTCATACTGCTTTGTCTGTAATTCCAGGTAACTCTTCTTGGTATTTTGACTCTGCCTGTTGTAATCATATGACCTCCAGTTCAACTATATTTTCTTCCATCTCTTCATCTCCTCATATTCCCTCAATTCAAACTGCTGATGGTTCTCTCATGACTGTCTGTCATATTGGTACTATTTCCACATCTTTTTTATCTTTACCTCAAGTTTATCATATCCCTGCTCTCACCTTAAACCTTATCTCTATTGGTCAATTATGTGAACTTGGTCTAACTGTCACCTTTTCTGCTACTCATTGTTTGGTGCAGGACCCTCAGACGGGGCAAACTATTGGGATCGGCCATAAGCACAGACGTCTCTATGAGCTCATTCACCTTCATGTTCCTGACTCCCCTCAGATTGCTGCTCCTGCATCTGCTTCCTCATTATCTCCTTTTCATCTTTGGCATTGTCGCTTAGGGCATATTTCTATTAATCGCTTAAAGTCTTTGGTTTCTAGTGGACAATTGGGTCATGTAATTCCAGATACTTTCGATTGTATACCCTGTCAACTTGCCAAACAACCTGCTTTATCATTCAATAAAAGTACTTCTGTTTCCTGTGCACCTTTTAATCTTATACATTTGGATATTTGGGGCCCCTTCCCTACTACTACTATGGAGGGATCTCGTTATTTTGTTGTTTTTATTGATGATTTTTCCCGGTTTACTTGAATTTTTCTCATGAAAACTCGGTCTGAACTCAAAACCCTTTATTATCAATTTGCCCAAATGATCCACACCCAATTTTCCAAATCCATCAAACTTTTTCGCTCTGACAATGCTATGGAATATCGGGATTCAGATTTCCTTTCTTTTCTTCAGAGTCATGGTACACTGCCTCATCGTTCCTGTGCTGGCACGTCCCAGCAAAATGGCCGTGCTGAACGGAAACATAGACATATTCTTGACACTACTCGCGCTCTCCTTCTCTCTTCTTCCTGCCCTGAAAGCTTTTGGGGGGAAGCTGCCCTCACTGCTGTCTACACTATCAATTGTGCTCCTACCCCTGTCATCTATAATCAAACTCCCTTTGAACGTCTGCATGGCACTCCCCCTCCCTATACTAATCTTCGGGTTTTTGGCTCTACCTGCTTTGTTCTCCTTCAATCTCATAAACTCACTAAGCTTGAACCTCGTTCTCGTCTTTGTTGCTTTCTTGGGTATGGAATTGAACATAAAGGTTTTCGCTGTTGGGACCCTATCTCTCAACATCTTCGTATCTCCCGCCATGTTATTTTTTGGGAGCACCAAATGTTTTCCTCCCTATCCTCCTTTTACTTACCTGCACTTTCCACTAATGTACTGTTTACTAATCCTTCCATAGATCTCTTCTCTGATGATTCTGATACAGGTTCCTCCTTCATTGAGATGCCCTTGCTCACTCCTGCTCCTGACCAGACTGCTCTCCCTGAAGGTCCACCTCTCCCTGCACCACCTTCTTCTCCACCGGTTCTTCCTCCCACCGATCCTCCTACGGGTCGACCACACCGGGTAACTCAACCTCCTATCCACCTTCGTGATTATATTGTTGGGTCTGCTGACTTTTCTACTTATGAACCTACCTCCTATCGTGAGGCTTGTACTAATCCTCTTTGGCAGCAAGCTATGACTGATGAACTTCAAGCCTTGGACAAAACTCATACTTAGGATCTTGTTGATCTTCCTCCTGGCAAAACTGCGATTGGCTGCAAATGGATTTACAAAATCAAGACTCATTCTGATGGCTCTATTGAACGTTACAAAGCTCGTCTTGTTGCCAAGGGTTTCAACCAAGAATATGGGATTGATTATGAGGAAACCTTCTCCTCTGTTGCTCGGCTTACCTCTGTTCGCAGTTTACTGGCTGTTGCTGCTGCTCACCACTGGGAGCTCTTTCAAATGGATGTCAAAAATGCTTTCCTCAATGGTAATCTTCTTGAGGAGGTCTACATGCAACCTCCACCTGGGTCTACTTTTCCCCATCATAAGGTTTGCAAACTACAGCGTGCCCTGTATGGCCTCAAGCAAGCACTCCGCGCTTGGTTTGCTAAGTTTAGTTCTACTATTCATGACTTCGGGTTCACCTCTAGCTCCTATGACTCTGCTCTTTATATACGGACTACTCCTCATGGTACCACTCTTCTCCTTCTGTATGTGGATGATATGATTATCACTGGTAATGATGCAGTTGGTATTCTCCACCTCAAACGTTTTCTCTACCGTCAGTTTGAGATGAAAGACCTTGGTACTCTTAACTACTTTTTAGGCCTTAAAGTCTCTCATGATTCTACTGGTTCTTATTTATCTCAGGCCAAATATGCATCCGATCTTCTGGCTCGTGCTGGTCTTACTGATTGTAAAACTACATTTACTCCAGTTGATCCTCAGATTCGTCGTACTCCTCTCGATGGGGCTCTCCTCAATGATGCTACTCTTTATCACCAGCTCGTCGGTAGTCTTGTCTATCTCACAGTGACTCGTCCTGACATTGCCTATGCTGTTCACATTGTCAGTCAGTACATGTCGGCTCCTCGCACTCCCCACCATACTGCTCTACTCCACATCCTTCGCTACCTCAAAGGCACTCTGTTCCGTGGCCTTCACTACTCTGCTTCCTCCTCTCTTGAACTGCGTGCCTTTTCTGATGCTGATTGGGCTGAGGATTCTACGGATCAACGCTCTATTACGGGATTCTGTTTCTTCTTAGGGGATTCTCTTCTTACTTGGCATAGCAAGAAACAATCCCTCACTGCCCATTCTAGCACCGAAGCTGAATACCGAGCTCTTGCTGATACTACTCAGGAACTTCTCTGGCTTCGCTGGCTTCTCACTGATATGGGTGTTTCCTCTTCTGGCGCTACCTCTCTTTATTGTGACAATCAGAGTGCCATTCAGATTGCTCACAATGATGTTTTTCATGATCGCACCAAGCATATTGAGATTGATTGTCATTTCATTCGACAGCATGTTACACGTGGTACTGTTCATCTTCTCCCTATTGCTTCTGCCGATCAACCTGCTGATATTTTCACCAAGGTTCATCCTCCTGGGCGCTTCCGTGATCTTGTTTCCAAACTCAACTTGGTCGATGCCTACCCTCCTTAAGTTTGCGGGGGGCTATTAACATATAATATATATCGTGCATTTGTAGCTGTAAAGGGCAAACACCCGCTACCACACACTTTCACTTTTATATTGTTTTTTAATGTATTGTCATATGCTTTCGGTGCTCCATTGTCTCCTTCTCCTCTCTATAAAGAGAGAGAGCTTATTCTCTTGTAAATACACAAATACAATAGCAGACATTGTATATATCAATCTCTTATTTCAGTCTCTCTCTCTTTAAATAAAGTTCAAATACAAAAATTCATTTTTACAAAAAAAAAAAAAACTAAAATTAGCAATTTACAAAGTTGGGATGAAATTTTAAATAAATTAAGAAAAAATAAGACTCACACACAAGTAAATAGATAGTTGAATTTGTTGAGATTCGTGTGTGATTAGCTTACGTGGGGCTACCAAAATGCGAGGATGGACAATTGAAAGGCAAGCAAATAAAAAGTGAAGTATAATTTAAAAATTAATTTAGAAGGAGCAACTATTAATATCATAGGATAATTTCTTAAAAATATATGATATCAAGATTTTCTAAAATAAAAGGTATATAATGTTTTATAATACTTAAAGTTCCTTAACATTTTTACAGAGAAAATTTGATTTAAAAAATTTTTGCCTGACTCAGAGAAATTTCAATTTTTACAAAGAAATTTTTTTGTGATTATATAAAATTTCTCTGAGTTAGGGCTGAAATTTCTATAAGTTGGTAAAATTTTGTCAGTCGGATTTTTTCTGTGAAAATGTTGAATGACTTTAGCTAATAAAAAAATATTTTGGACCTCTCCTACTATACAAAATTAGAGAGGAATGTTTCACTAATTTTCTCCATAACTAACAAAATTACAAGAACATATCACGTAAAATATAAGGCATACCTATATGATAATTTTTCTTCGTATCCCTAAATTAGAAATTTTAAATTTTTGTGTATATAGTTCTCTTTATTTTTGGATACATCGGAAAGGAGGTATATATATTTCTCGAAAGATTGTTTATGACCGTTCATAAGCCATGTGTCATAGTTAAGGATAATTATTAGTTTTATATTAGAGTAATATGCAATGTCGTTTATATGGTATTATTTCTAACAAAAAAATAAAGTGAAAATTTTACAATCGGGTTAATATTAACTTGTTTTTGTTAAGTAATATAGTAGATAATTCATTTACGAGTTTGATTCATTAAAAAATAACATAAAAAATATATTACAAATAAAATTATTATTCATTAACCAAGAATTATATTAATTTATTTTATGATTTATCATCTAGGAGAATTTAAATATAAGTCTTAAAAAGTGGATTTATTATTTAATAAGTCTTATGATAATTAATGACATTTTTCATTAAACAATATTAACAAACGGGGTGAATTACACTAATAGTCCCTATAGTTTGGGGGTTCTGTCACTTTAGTCTAAGGCTGGGCATAGGGTTATCTAACCTGCACAACCTGCCTTACCCGCACATGTATGGGCGGTTTCGCAAATACAGTAGGGTAGGGTGCGGTTTGAAATATTTCAATTTTTCGAGTTACGGACGGGTTGCGGGTATGACCCGCACCTGCCAAAACCGCCCTCACTTTCCCCCTTTTTTTTTTTGAGAAAAAAGCTGAACTGTTCATCTATTTTATTCTCATTCGTAGATGATATTTTTGTCCTAACCCAAACAAAACCAATTGAGATCAAAACCCCAATCTTAACTCATTCTTTTATCTCGACTCATTAAGACTAAGAGAGAGCTCTCTTCATCTTCTCATCTCTCTCCCATTTTTCATCTGCGCAGATCGCACGCGACAATCGACATTCAATCTCTGATTTGTATCTCTAAGGTAAGGCTCTCTCTGTCTCGCTTTCTCTCATCGATTTGTGATTTGATTTGTATCTCTATCTCTATCTCGTTCTCTCTCTCTTTTCAATCTGTGTTTTTTTTTGGGCAATCAGATCGGTCTCACACTCTCTCGTTTTTTATCTCCACAGCTCGCATCGATTGACCTTCATCTTCTCATCTCTCTTTCGTTTTTCATTTGCGCAGCTCGCACGTGATGATCGATCTTCGCAATCGACTTTCTCTCTTCGGCAACTCTAGAGTAAGGCTTTCTCTGTCTCGCTCTCGCTCCCCGATCTGTGATTCGTATCTCTATATCTCTGTTTGTCTGTCTCTCTTTCTGTCTCTGTCTCTCTCTTTCCCTCTCAGATCTGTCTCTCTCTTTTGTTTGAAATTGTTTGAATTTTTTGAAATTGAATCTGTTTAGATTTATCTGTGTTTTTTATTTTGTTTAATTTTTTGGGGAGTTCGATCTTTGTAATCTGAATCGGTTGGGTGGGTTAATCTAATCTGATCTTTGTAATATGATCTTTATAATTTTATCTTTGTAATCTGATCTTTGTAATGTGAATCTGTTTAGATTTGTCTCACTCTCTCATTTTTGTTTAATTTACTTACTTTGTTACTTTTGAATCTGTTTAATTTGAATCTTTGTAATCTGTTTAATTTTGAATCTAAATCTGTTTAATTTGAATCTGAATTGAATTTCGAATCTGTTTAATTTTGAATCTGAATTGAATTTGGAACCTGTTTACTTTTGAATCTGTTTAATTTGTGTCTGAATTGAATTTGAATTTGTGAATTGAATATGAATTGAAATTGATATTGAATCTTGGTGGGTGATATTGAATCTGAATTTTTTTTGAATCTGAATCTGAATCTGAATCTGGGTGGGTGATATTGAATCTGAGTTGAAATTGAATCTGAATTTTTTTTCTAATCTGAATTGAATCTGAATGAAATTGAATCTGAGGCTTATTTTGGGAAAATAGTAAAAAGTGACTTTTTGGCTTTTAACCAAGCCTTTGGCTTTTTTAGACAAATGATTTGGAAAGTTGGTAAAAAGTGACTTTTGACTTTTTTGATTAATGTTTGTTTATGATGTCAAATCATAATAAAATGACCAAATTACCCCCATATATTTAAAATATTTACGACTTCACCTATGTAACACATTTTGACCCATGAGAGTAAAATTATAATTTCACCGTTGGCTAAAAACCAACTTCCCAAATGAAAAAAAAAAAGACAAAAAAGCCAACTTTTGACTTTTGCTACAAACCAAAAAAAGTGACTTTTAGCCAACTTCCCAAAATAGCCCTGAATTGTTAATGTTGGAGCATTAGAAGAAAATGATCCAAAATAAATATTTACAAAATGGGGAAAAAAAACTCAAAAATTAATTTTTAAAGGAAAAAACCCAAACCGCAAACCGCCCGCCCATCCGCAAACCTTATTCGCACAAACCGCAAACCGCACTGCGGGCAGTTGCGGTTTGACTTTTCCCCAAACCGCATACATGCAGGCAGGTCAAAACCGAACCGCAAATCGCACAAAATTATCTGCGAACACCCCTACTTTAGTCTCTAACTTTTCAATTGTGATACATTTGACCCTGAATTTTGAATCTTGTTCCAAATAAGGATAATTAAAGATATTAATAGATTTTTCAAGGGTAAAATCGTCAATTTGATAAAATATAAACTAATTTGACAAAAATAAATGTCAAAAAATATTTTTGAGTTTTTAATTTTTTTTTTACCTATTAAAGATAAAATTATGTAAAATTGATAAATCTTTTAGACATTTATTTATTTTTTTTACCAAATTAATTTTTATTATGTGTTGGGATGATGATCATGTAAAATTAAATTTTAAAAATTAATCATGTAATTTTTATTAATTTTGATCAATTTTACATAATTTTATCTTTAGTGGATAAAAATAATTAAAAAAAAATTAAAAATATTTTTTTGACATTTATTTTTGTCAAATTAGTTTATATTTTATTAAATTGATGATTTTGCCCTTGAAGTTAAACAATGGTATTTTCAATTTTTCTTATTTAGAACAAGATTTAAAATTCAGGATCAAATGTGTCACAATTGAAAAGTCAGAGACGAAAGTGATAAAAGTCTCAAACTATAGGAACTGTTAGTATAATTTGTCCTAACAAATGTTACTAATTATTAATTTTGAACGACCGTTTAAAAATTGTCACAAAAAATGTCACTAATTATAAATTTTAGCAACAGTTTAATAAAATCGTCATAAAAAAATCGCTAATTTACAAAAAAGTTACAAAAAAGTCACTAATTTTTAATTTTCGTCACAAAAAGTCACTAATTATAAATTTTAAACAATTTATAAAAATCGTGACCAAAAAAATTATCAATTATCAATTTTTCGAAATATATGTAAAAAAACATTACGAAAAAAATTTATTTTTAATAACATTTTTACTAAAATTTGTTTTTAAAAATTAAATCTTATTAATAATTTATCCCATCATTTACTTGCATAGACAGTACTTACTGACCCACGAATCTATGGACGAAGACGGTTGTGTGTATTGTACGAAAGTGTCATAATCCAATCAAATATGGATCAGCCCCTGATATTCAAATATGGATCAGCCCCTTTTGGTACCCGGGAAATGCTACAGACCCTAGTACGGACCCCCTAATACGGACGACTCTAAGTGCCACTCTCAGTGACGTGGCAACGTGTGATTGGCCGAAATCTAAAAAAAAAAAAAGAACTATTTTTGCACCAATCAGGGACGACCCCCAGCACCCTAGCTGGGGGTCTAAGTCATTTTTCTTTGGTATCCATAGAAAAAAAGTTAATTTATTCATTTATTTGGGTATATTTTTATATTTTTCTACACATTATTTCATGATAATTAAAAAAATCAATTTATAAGTTATATTCAAAATAATTTTGAATTTTTTTATAAGTGATTTAAATCATTTATTGTTGTTTTTCATTTTTTTTAAAATTTTGTAAAACCGTTTGTGTAAATTATAAAAAATATATAAATCAAGTTGATTTAATAATTATTAGGTTAAGCTAAGGGTCCGGCTTCAAACAAACGAAATAAATAGTTTAAATTATCAAAACGCCACTCATGGTGAGTCTAAGGACCCAACATGATGGTACAGTTTGAATTTAAAATTTGAGAGAAGTCAAATCTTAATTGCAACTACATGATTTTATGATATATATCTTAACAAATAAACTACCCCGGAAAAATATAAAAAAAAATAAAATAAATAGCATTTAGATTATTAAAGTAATATTTTGACATAGTCCAATACAAAAATATAATAATTGAATTATTAAGGTGCCATCTAAAACAAAAATATAAGGATAAATTACACTTTGTTCCTTTTATGTTTGGTTACTTTTCTATTTTGGCTCTTGAAGTTTGTTTTTTCTCACTTTGACCCTTCGTGTTTCAATTTTTTTCTAATTTACTCTTAAAGCTAATTTCTAATAAAAATTAAACATAAAATAACACATTAACAATTACATGGTATAAAAATATTTTACTATATACAACTCACATATCTAACATAAACTTCAATTCAAGTATAATAATATATATTTTTTATGCTATGTGATCGTTATTATGGCATTTGCTGTCTAATTTTGAACAGAAATTAACTTTAAGAGTAAATTGAAAAAAATTTAAAACATAAAAAAATCAGAGTGAGAAAAAATGAAGTAAAAAAGTGGTCAAACATACATGGGATAAAGGTATAATTTACCCAAAATATAATTGCAACCTATTTGAATTGTGATATTCCATGGTTGGATTGACTTCCACAGACTAGGTGTACACATTGTATATATGATTGAAAATTATCAATGTAAAGGCCTAACTGGTACCCTAAATTCAAAATCCAACCTAAATATATATATATATATATATATTTTAAAAAATGTTATTATTTGTACAATTTCTCTTCCTTTGAAGATTATATAAAAAGTTACTTTTCTTTATAAGTAGTTTAATTGACCAAGTGATAAAATAATATGCTACAAGTAATTCCACATTCATATATCAGTCGTCAACAGTGATGTTAGGAAAATAACTATAATCACAAAATTTTATGCTCAAAATTTCGTTCACAATAACATGCCACTTTTTCTTTTAATACAATTTTAATTATTAGATTACGTTTTAAATTTTTCGTATTTTTAGATTCTAAACAATTATTGCATATTACTTACCTTACGCGATATATCTTTCTTAGTTGTGATTAGTTTGGATAGTGAAATCAACACATTTATATTGGCATTATAAATAACAATTAATTCAGAGTAGTAGTGATATATAAATAAAATATGCACACACATATACATATATATCTCAAAAAAGTGGAAGGTTAAAAAAATAATTACAAACTCAAAAAAATACAAGTAATTTATGCACTAAATTGTGCAAATGAGTGTTATACATTCATGAATTTGCAATAATTTTTTCTACTTCCTTTTTTTCTTTGATATTTTTCCTTAAAAAAAAAAAAAATACAGAATTTGTATACTTAATAATGTGGTTGCATTGGGACTTATCATTTTAAAACAAAGCGCTCATCAAATGATATTTAATTATAGAAATGTCACCACGACATCATTCTCACAAAAAATAATGTATAAAAATTTTGTGTGAATATTATTTTTCTTTATGTTGCATATATGATATTACATGATAATGTCCCTGTTTGGTAGCACTATAGATCAATTTATTTGGCTCATTTTCTTAAAAAATGATTAATACTATTTGATTGTTATTTCAAATTATAACTTATTTGACATTTTTAATTTATTTTGCTTAAAAAAGTGAGATTTTTTAAGCTATAATTTGTAACTTTTTAAAGCTTATTTTAAACCCTTCAATACATATGAACGCTTGTAAAAGACTTTTGAGTATATTTTGGATACTTACACGACAAAAAAATTATGGGAGAAATTATACAATTAAACATGTTTAACTTTTTTTCACATATTATAAAAAAGTTGGACCAAATAAATTTATGACTTACTTTAATTCTTGTAAGTTAATAATCTAAAACACTATAGTCATTAAATTCTGACTTATAAGATATTCTAAATGGGCAATGTTACATGATAAAGTTACGAATTTAGATTCTCGGTAGTGTTTTGAATGACAAAGCACAACATTAAAAAAAGAGAATAACCAAAGTTTGAGATTTAAAATTTAAAAATAAAATAAAATGTTGTTTTGGTATCTTGATGAAGATGCCAAAGCGACGTCATTTTTAACTATACTATTTTATTTTAAAACACTATAGAGAGTACACTATAAAATATCCAAATTCGATAAGTTACGAGTACCTAAGAAAATACATTGAGATATAACCGGATTTTAAATACATTAAGATATGAAATCAAAGAATTACCAATCCAAGAAAATATACATATTGAGAATTGAAAGTAATGATTATTCTAATAAGACAGAATTGAACACAATCGTCTCACATGAGTAAGAAACTCCCAAAAAAAATATATATATATATATATATATTTTAAAAAATGTTATTATTTGTACAATTTCTCTTCCTTTGAAGATTATATAAAAAGTTACTTTTCTTTATAAGTAGTTTAATTGACCAAGTGATAAAATAATATGCTACAAGTAATTCCACATTCATATATCAGTCGTCAACAGTGATGTTAGGAAAATAACTATAACCATAAAATTTTATACTCAAAATTTCGTTCACAATAACATGCTACTTTTTCTTTTAATACAATTTTAATTATTAGATTACGTTTTAAATTTTTTGCATTTTTAGATTCTAAACAATTATTGCATATTACTTACCTTACGCGATATATCTTTCTTAGTTGTGATTAGTTTGGATAGTGAAATCAACACATTTATATTGGCATTATAAATAACAATTAATTCAGAGTAGTAGTGATATATAAATAAAATATGCACACACATATACATATATATCTCAAAAAAGTGGAAGGTTAAAAAAATAATTACAAACTCAAAAAAATACAAGTAATTTATGCACTAAATTGTGCAAATGAGTGCTATACATTCATGAATTTGCAATAATTTTTTCTACTTCCTTTTTTTCTTTGATATTTTTCCTTAAAAAAAAAAAATACAGAATTTGTATACTTAATAATGTGGTTGCATTGGGACTTATCATTTTAAAACAAAGCGCTCATCAAATGATATTTAATTATAGAAATGTCACCACGACATCATTCTCACAAAAAATAATGTATAAAAATTTTGTGTGAATATTATTTTTCTTTATGTTGCATATATGATATTACATGATAATGTCCCTGTTTGGTAGCACTATAGATCAATTTATTTGGCTCATTTTCTTAAAAAATGATTAATACTATTTGATTGTTATTTCAAATTATAACTTATTTGACATTTTTAATTTATTTTGCTTAAAAAAGTGAGATTTTTTAAGCTATAATTTGTAACTTTTTAAAGCTTATTTAAAACCCTTCAATACATATGAACGCTTGTAAAAGACTTTTGAGTATGTTTTGGATACTTACACGACAAAAAAATTATGGGAGAAATTATTCAATTAAACATGTTTAACTTTTTTTCACATATTATAAAAAAGTTGGACCAAATAAATTTATGACTTACTTTAATTCTTGTAAGTTAATAATCTAAAACACTATAGTCATTAAATTCTGACTTATAAGATATTCTAAATGGGCAATGTTACATGATAAAGTTACGAATTTAGATTCTCGGTAGTGTTTTGAATGACAAAGCACCACATTAAAAAAAGAGAATAACCAAAGGTTGAGATTTAAAATTTAAAAATAAAATAAAATGTTGTTTTGGTATCTTGATGAAGATGCCAAAGCGACGTCATTTTTAACTATACTATTTTATTTTAAAACACTATAGAGAGTACACTATAAAATATCCAAATTCGATAAGTTACGAGTACCTAAGAAAATACATTGAGATATAACCGGATTTTAAATACATTAAGATATGAAATCAAAGAATTACCAATCCAAGAAAATATACATATTGAGAATTGAAAGTAATGATTATTCTAATAAGACAGAATTGAACACAATCGTCTCACATGAGTAAGAAACTCCCAAAAAAATGAGAGTCATTTTATGCGAGAGGCTTGTATCCAACTTTGTGTTCATAAACTTTTTCTGAGAGCAATAATGATTGATTAATGGTAAACAACTCTGTCATTTAGCAATTACCACATTATGTGAGAGGATTATGTCTGCATTTGTGACTGATTTTTGTGTTCGTAAATTTTTCCTGAGGGCAATCATGATTGATTCTGCGAAAGGACATGAGCTCCTCACCATAGGAAAACTGCACAGGTTATAACCAACAAGATCCTTGATAAAGTTCTCACTTGTCTACCAACTGAAAAAATATACATATTCCACAAACATATTGGCCAGGCCTCCTTCCCCAATCGTCACCCACCAAACCCCTCTCCACTCTTTAACAACTCCTCCTTCTCTACTTCATCACCATCCATCCACGAAGCTTCCTTTATTGTTATCTTAAAACAAAAAGTCATAACAATGACAGAGAAACACATTACATAGTCTATATATAAAATATATACAAGATGAAGAGATGGCCAACGCATGGTGTCTGGTTGAATCATCTCCCTCTTTCACCATTTCAAACTCTTCCATTTCTGTACCCACTCACTCAAAACAAGCAAAGAAAGGAAACCCATTATTTGCTTTCTTTCAATTCCTCGACTTTGAATTGTATGTGCCCAGTTTGTATTTCTTTGCTACAAATGCTTAACTAGTGTTTCTGGGTCATTGTTTGATTTGAAAAAAATGGAAACTGTTTTATTTTCTTTCTTGATCAGCAAGTTTGTATGAACTCATAATTTTCTCTGATATACACTCTTCAAACTCTGTTTTTTCTCTCTGTTTTTCATGGTCTTTTTAAAGATGGGCAAAGGTGGACAAGACTATGCTAAGAGAGACCTCCCAAGCCCAAGAGCTCCTCCACACCGTGAAACCTTCCCAGCATGGTCTAAACAAGTTTCAGAATGTGAAAAACACTACCAAGTCAACAGGGTTGCAGGACTAAACTCTTCAGAGATCGAAAAACGCCTCAGAATTCATGGTTACAACGAGCTCGAAAAGCATGAGGGACCATCCATATGGACTCTAATTCTTGACCAATTCAACGACACCCTTGTTCGAATCCTCCTCGCTGCCGCCATCGTCTCCTTCGTCCTAGCACTCTATGATGGAGGGGAGGGCGGCGACGAGTTCACGGCATTTGTGGAACCCATCGTGATTTTCCTCATCTTGATCGTTAACGCGATCGTGGGTGTTTGGCAAGAGAACAATGCCGAGAAAGCACTGGAGGCGCTCAAAGAGATCCAATCCGAGAACGCAAATGTTATTCGGGACAATCGTCGAACATCTAACCTGCCTGCCAAAGAGCTCGTCCCAGGGGACATAGTTGAGCTCAAAGTTGGCGATAAAGTCCCTGCCGACATGAGAGTTGTCAAGCTGATCAGCTCGACTCTCCGTGTCGAGCAGGGCTCGCTGACAGGCGAGAGCGAGGCGGTGAATAAAACCAACAAGGCTGTGCCTGAAGATGCTGATATTCAAGGCAAGAGGTGTATGGTTTTTGCAGGAACAACAATTGTTAATGGGTATTGTATTTGCTTGGTGACACAGACTGGCATGGAGACAGAGATTGGGAAAGTCCACACCCAAATCCATTTCGCAGCGCAGTGCGAAGAAGACACTCCATTGAAGAAGAAATTGAATGAGTTTGGTGAGGCCTTGACTAAAATAATTGGATTGATATGTGCACTTGTTTGGATCATCAATGTCAAGTACTTCTTGACTTGGGAGTATGATAATGGGTGGTGGCCTAAGAATTTCAAGTTTTCCATCGAGAAATGCACGTATTATTTTGAAATTGCGGTGGCATTGGCTGTGGCAGCCATTCCAGAAGGATTGCCCGCAGTGATCACCACGTGTTTGGCGCTTGGCACAAGAAAGATGGCTCAGAAAAACGCCCTTGTGAGGAAATTGCCTAGTGTTGAGACTCTGGGATGCACTACTGTGATTTGTTCTGATAAGACTGGTACTTTGACTACCAATCAAATGTCTGTGACAAAGATTGTGGCAATGGGTGCTACTGAGAAAGAAGTTAGATGTTTTCAGGTGGATGGGACTACTTATAACCCTTCTGATGGCAAAATCCTTGACTTCCCGGCTGGTGCCTTGGATGCTAATCTTCAGATGATTGCGAAAATAGCTGCTGTTTGCAACGACGCCGGTATTGCACAATCGGAGCACAAGTATGTTGCTAGTGGAATGCCTACTGAGGCTGCTCTGAAGGTAAATTGATCTCAATTGCTTTTGCTTTCCTTTTTGTTCTAAATTTTAATTTTTCTTTTCTTGATTGTTGCTGGCAGAGTGGTATGCTTATATAGAATTGAAGTTACAAATGGCAAAAGACATATATAGAAAGCATTAATGATCATAACCAATAATTGTTGAACGTTGTTACATTAATAGGATGTGTTTGTGATTGGAAAAAGCATATTTTAGCCAAATTTGTTGATAGTTTGTGAAATTGTTACCTTGTTATTTCAGGTTCTAGTTGAAAAAATGGGCCTCCCTGAAGAATCTGTGGATGACACTTGTTCGACTCCCAGTGATGTTCTATTACGTACGTTAAAATTGAAAAAAAAAAAAAAAAAATCATTTTCTTGTTTGCTCTGTGATTTTCTCTTTGTGGTTTTCTGCTTGGAGATTTAAAATGCTTTGCGTCTACGTTGTAGGATGCTGCCGCCACTGGAAGAAAACTCAACGCCGAATTGCAACTCTTGAGTTTGATCGGGATAGAAAGTCCATGGGCGTAATCGTCGAGTCTCAATCAGGGTTGAGGTCATTACTGGTGAAGGTAATCTTTCTATGCCTCCCTGGCATCTGTAGCTGTTTCAGAATATTTTTATGTATTTGGGAAAGTTCCGGGTAGAATGTATGCTCATATTGTTTATACAAGTCTTCATAGAAATTCACTTGATTAGTTTTATAGCTATCGGTTGGCCAAGCTAACTTGATCCTTATTTCCAACTCAAACATCAAGAAGGATTTGAGAGTGTTTAATTAATTTATTTATTATACTAATATTTTTTCATTTTTCTTGGGAGTGGGAGAGGTGGCAAGTCAATTAAAATTATGGGATTGAGGAGTATAAAACAGAGAAACATAAAATAAAAGGGAAAAAAAATTGTGCATTTTGAGAAATTAGAGAAATATTGGATATTGTATTGTCAAAAACAGCTGAAGCATTAGCAGAAGAATTTTATTACATGGATTTTTTCTTAAAATATAGTGTTCTACTTTGCTTATTGAAGTGGAAATTATGTATCTTCATTGTTCCAATCTTTTAGGTTCTTGATACTTAACAGAACTTTCTGTAGTAAGCAAAAAAATATTTCTAAAATAAATGCTAAATTGTGGCAGGGTGCAGTAGAAAATGTATTGGAGAGAAGCACCCATGTTCAGTTGCTTGATGGTTCTGTTGTAGAATTGGATCAAAATTCAAAGAACCTTATCTTGCAATCCCTCCGTGAAATGTCAACCGGTGCTTTGCGCTGCTTGGGTTTCGCATACAAAGATGAGTTACCTGACTTCGAAACATATGATGGCGATGAGGATCATCCAGCTCATGCTCTTTTACTCAATCCATCCAATTATTCGTCGATTGAGACTAAACTAACTTTTGTTGGCTTGGTTGGGCTAAGGGTTAGTAATGACATGACCAATCAATAATTATGCTTCATTTCATTCTGTTTAGAAGATGTAAAAAACGAACTAATAGTGAAATTTTACTGAAATCTACATAGGACCCTCCTCGAAAAGAAGTTTACCAAGCAATTCAGGACTGCAAAGCGGCTGGCATTCGTGTTATGGTTATTACCGGGGATAATAAAAATACTGCAGAAGCCATATGTTGCGAAATAGGTGTATTTGAACCCGAAGAAGACATGAGTTTGAAAAGCTTAACTGGAATGAGACCTAGTTTATGGAACTTGAAGACCAGAAAGCCTATCTGAGACAAACTGGTGGGCTTCTATTCTCTAGGGCTGAACCAAGGCATAAGCAAGAGATTGTGAGATTGCTTAAAGAAGATGGAGAGGTCGTTGCCATGACAGGTGATGGAGTGAACGATGCACCTGCCCTAAAACTAGCCGATATTGGAATAGCTATGGGTATTTCTGGGACAGAGGTATGTATGCTTCTTTCCCATTTTCTTTATATTTAACATCCTTGCAAATTGGGAACTAACCTCTCTTCTCTTTCCAGGTTGCTAAGGAAGCTTCTGACATGGTTTTAGCAGATGATAATTTTAGTACAATTGTCGCTGCTGTCGGTGAAGGGAGATCTATCTACAACAACATGAAGGCTTTCATCAGGTAGTAATAGATGCAAAAAATTGTTGCTATCTTAAAGTTCTACAGTAATACTAATACACAGAATTTTTACAAGAAATATCAATGAATGGTCCACATTCAATCTATCCATGTACCCCATATTATACTAATTTAATCTCAACCACACATTCAGAATTTTTGCCATTAATAAGGGGAGGGCTGTCCATAACCCTGTCTGAAGCACAAATAATCTATGGGCTCATTTTGTGCATGGTTTCACTCTATTGTAGGTACATGATCTCCTCAAACATAGGTGAGGTGGCTTCTATATTTTTAACAGCGGCATTAGGTGTCCCCGAAGGCCTAATACCTGTCCAACTATTGTGGGTCAACCTTGTCACTGATGGACCCCCAGCGACAGCATTGGGATTCAATCCGCCAGATATAGGCATAATGAAGAAACCCCCTCGTCGCAGTGATGACACACTCATCAGCCCTTGGACCTTATTTCGCTATTTGGTATGCATAAGAGTTATACACACACTATGATATATCATTTCCTTTAGATTGAACTCTAACTTGTATAATCAACAAAATGGTTTTGGACAGGTCATTGGTCTATATGTTGGATTTGCTACTGTTGGTATATTCATCATTTGGTACACACATGGTTCCTTTTTGGGCATTGACCTTAGCAGTGATGGCCACACCCTAGTCACATACTCCCAACTCGCAAATTGGGGTCAATGCTCATCTTGGGAGAATTTCACCGTCTCACCTTTCACAGCTGGGACACAAGTGTTCTCCTTTGACAACAACCCTTGTGATTACTTCAAGCGTGGAAAAATGAAGGCCACAACACTCTCCCTCTCTGTCCTTGTCGCCATCGAAATGTTCAATTCTCTCAATGCACTTTCTGAGGACACGAGCCTTCTGACAATGCCCCCTTGGGTCAATCCTTGGCTCCTTTTGGCCATGTCCATCTCATTTAGCTTGCACTTTTTGATTCTCTACGTGCCATTCCTGGCTCATGTGTTTGGCATAGTGCCCCTCAACCTCAATGAATGGATATTGGTTTTGGCAGTTGCTCTACCTGTGATTTTGATCGATGAGACTCTAAAGTTTATGGGAAGGTGCTCAAGAGGGTTCCAATTTCTAACATGTTCCACACGAAAAAATTTGAAGCCTAAGACAGAGTGAGACAATATGTAAATAGTTGGGAAGTTGAAAATAAAGTTGCCTTTTTAAGAGGTTGGTGACTTGTAATATACATGTCCTGTCATAGTTGTATTACATATATGCTTGTTATCGAACTCTTTTGTACAAGGAGGGATGGTTGGACTATGAAGAATTTTCTGAACATTTCTCATCTGTTTTCCTCCCTCTTTTCCCTTCTTTATCTTCAAATCAAGCTTG
Organism: Camellia sinensis; assembly: GCF_004153795.1. NCBI lineage: Eukaryota > Viridiplantae > Streptophyta > Magnoliopsida > Ericales > Theaceae > Camellia > Camellia sinensis. The sequence goes on along the minus strand of NW_021027571.1, from coordinate 197,024 downwards.
TGTGAAACCTCAAATTTTGATGCAAAATATAAGTTGGGAGCTTTATATATTCTAGTGCCTATCTTTGACTATAACTCTTGCTGAAATCAAGTTCTTGTAGACGGACGCGGTTTGGCCTGTTTGGGAAGAATTTGTTTTATTAAAATAGTTAATAAAGATAAAAAAATATTAAAATAATTAATAAAACAAAATCTCACATTCTACGAAATAATCAATCATTTTTTCTCTAACAACTATCTATTCAACTATAAAAAAATTCACAAATCATTCCAAATATAACTTTTTTTTTTCATCTAATAAAATAGCCAAAAAGCTAATAAACCAAATAAAATAGCCAAGTTCCCAAATGAGACCTAAGTGGCTTGAATGAATGGTTTTTTATTTATTTTTTATTTTTTTAGCATGACAAGCATTCATCGAGCCACATTAGTGACTAGACTCTGTTTGATTCAACAAATATTTTCTCTCAATTTTTGGAATAAATATTGAAAAATCTTTAAAACCTTCAAGATATTAATTCGTAATTATATTTTAATTTTAAACAGTGAATATTAATCTCAATCAAACAATTAACAACAAATTGGCACAGCGATTTAACGTAGAAAAAACCACAATTGGAGTACCTCAAATTGTGATAAAAAAAAAAACCACGGATCAAAACCACAAAATAATCCACTAAGAAGAAAAAAAGAAATTTTTTCTCTAACAACTATCTATTCAACTATAAAAAAATTCACAAATCATTCCAAATATAACTTTTTTTTTTCATCTAATAAAATAGCCAAAAAGCTAATAAACCAAATAAAATAGCCAAGTTCCCAAATGAGACCTAAGTGGCTTGAATGAATGGTTTTTTTTTTTTTTTTTGCATGAGAAGCATTCAACGAGCCACATTAGTGACTAGACTCTGTTTGATTCAACAAATATTTTCTCTCAATTTTTGGAATAAATATTGAAAAATCTTTAAAACCTTCAAGATATTAATTCGTAATTATATTTCAATTTTAAACAGTGAATATTAATCTCAATCAAACAATTAACAACAAACTGGCACAGCGATTTAATGTAGAAAAAACCACAATTGGAGTACCTCAAATTATGATAAAAAAAAAAAACCACGGATCAAAACCACAAAATAATCAACTAAGAAGAAAAAAAGAATTACATATGAGTACTCTCAATTACCTAGCGAATCCACACCCAAATTGAACTAAACCCAATGTGCCTCTTCCACCATCATCTTCACCATGGAACTGCTTTGCCCAACGTTGAATCCATAACACCGATGTCGAATCTACGATGATGAGCCACTCTAGAATCCACTAAAACTTCAGGCCCAAGTTCTCCGGAATCCACTAATGAATACCTCTTAATTTTTGTGAATAAATAAACAAAATCAACCTTTGATGTTTATCAATATGTAGTTCGTTGATCAATTAATCACCTTCTATACATCAACAAAACTCATATAAACCACCCTCCAATATAGAACACTTTGTATTTTACATCTCTCTAAGAATCTGGACGGGTTAAACCCTAAAAACAACAAACGATGCACTTTATACTAAATAGAGTCGCGAAGACCGCTTGAGCAGTGTAAGTAAAAGGTGGTGCAAACATATAGGCCAACCACTCGAGCGCAACATCTACTACTCGAGTGGTGAAACATATTTCCCAGAAATTCAGTTTGCAGGCAGAGATACTAGATGATTCACTTCATAGCCCAAGCGCATAAATGATCGCTCGAGCGGTCAAACAACTTTGGGAAATAGTTCGATCCTTGTACATAGTCAGCGAAGTAGCAAACAAGGAATTCAGAATGCTCAAGATAAAGAATGTCAGTACAAACTCCTCTACAGGCACAATTTGGGTTGGATTTACATCTAAATACTCACAGTCTCACTAGAACAAGAGAGCGAATAAAATTATAACTAAAAAGGGTTTTGCCGAATGAAATTACTAATTACTAAAACCTAACAAATATGAATTATCATCAGTTCTTTTGTCGAGGAGAATTATTCAGAATCATTTCACAACTCCTAACAGTTGTGAGGTCTCAAGATTGATATATTGGTAGTTCAATTCAAGATAAAATGATAAAAGTGGGATAGTTTGAAGTGACACTTTTCTTGTCAAATTACATGTAAAAAACAAAATTTGGAAACTTTAGTACTATTGATTTAAAATTGTCAAGCCTTAAAATTGTAAAGGAGAGAGAAGAAATTAGGGTCAAATTTGATATATATATATATATATATTGTGGGTGTTAATTTTTGACCACACAACCAAACGGGGAACCCAGCTGGAGAGCACCGGCATAATAGATTAAGCTTGAACAACCTGTCACAGAAATGTAGGAATTTGGCGTTGGTTCGTCCACCGGGGGCACTCCGACGGTCAAGTTAGTATTCAGTATCTCTCATAGATAACAAATAGTGCTTAACTCACTAGAAAAAACATAAAAAGCATACCTCAGACTCACCGGGGGTGCCTTACTTTTATAATGATCAATGTCCAATTTCCCCTAGAAGTCTTACTTCATGGGACTCTAGTACATAATGCTTATCTTAGACTCTTAGCTAGATAAGGATAAACTCCCTCAGAGCCTTATTTATATCCAGTCTAGAGCCCTCTTTCATCTAAGACTCCTGTCCTTCCCTATCAGCTTATCTCAAATTCCAATATCTGCGTAGATAACCTCGGCCTAGCCAAGACAATCTCGGCAATGTGGCCAGCTGACATTTCGGTGTCACCTTTTGCCGCGTGCCATTATTCACAAAATACTTCCCCACAATTGCCCCCTAGGTTCTATTTCCTCAGCAACCTGATGTAATGGAACCAACATTGTTTCTTCGAGTAGTAGGTCGGTTATAGTTTCGCTCTGCTTCATGACTGAGATCATTACTCATCGGCTTCAAGTGCTCAACTGTCCACCTTTGTCGAGGATCAGGAACCCAAAGTCAAGTTCTTTAAACATCTCGACCGAGATTGTTCCTCTAGCCGAGGTTTTTTGCTTCATTAATCAAGAACTCCAAAGGTTTTGATTGCGCATGAGCTGTCACGCATAGTTTACTCAACCGTTTCCTCCACGCATCCCATTCTCATTGGTTCGTACCTGACACACGCTATCAGGTTGCGTCGCTTCTGCGTACACCACCGGACAGACACGTCGTCCAAGGCGTATTCATTTCTTTTTGTTGCCTTTTCAAGTTCTATCGAAACTCTCTCTCTCTCTCTCTTCGTCTTCTCACTTTGCATTCTCTTAATTTTTCTCTCTATACTCAGACTTTCTCTCTCTAACATCCTCCATTTTCGAACCTTCGAAACTCTGCCACTGTCTATCTCTAGTGAATTTCCTGCCACTCCTTTTCGATCAAGGGCAGCATCTAACTCTAGCGAACACAACTTCGGCGTTTCCCTCTTCAACCTCAATCGGTGAGTTCCCAATATCTCCTTTTAATTTTAGTCTTTTATTATTCTCTTTATTTGTTTCGAACCTGTCATTTATCCACATTGTCTGTTGTTGCCTTGTATCTACGTTTATGTCTTGTTTTCATCTTCATGCTTTGATCAATATTTCTGTTTCTTGAATCTTAAATCTGTGTAGTCTTTCGAGAATGCCAATCATGTTTTTTGCTTCAGACATTTGCACACTGTTTTTCACACACTCACTCAGTGTCTTGAAGTTTTGGGTGTACACACCTGTTTTTCTGCTTCACCCTTGATTTCTGAATTACATTTCTTTTTTGGTTTTCCTGCTCTGTTTCCAGATTTTTGCCTTTGATTCCTTGTTTCTGCATAGACTTGGGTTTGTGGGTTTGATTTAAAGCCTTGTTTCTTTAGGAAAATTGAAACGAAATCCCCTCTAACCCTCATAAATCCTCATCCCAGTGCTTTCTAGGGTTTAGCCGAGGTTTCCAAACATTTACCAGTGATCTTCTTCTAAAATCTTGTACCATCTTTCATTTAAGCCGAAGTTATGGGCATGTTTAAGTGAAGGGTAGGCACCCCAAAAAAACTTGAGAACTTTAAGAGAGAGTTCTCTATCCCAGCCAATGTTCAGATGAGATTGGTTAGGAAGGAGGACTCCATTATGCCTGATGGAAACTTTATGCCTTTCCCAGTAGTTGCCTTTGTAGAGTGTGGACTCAGGTTTCCCATAGACATCCTTTTTAGGGAAATCCTCCATTATTATAAACTCAACCCCATGCAACTAGCCATCAACTCATACAGGGTTATCAATGGCATCATAGAATTGGCACGCCAAGAAAATGCTAGGAACACACTAGCCGACATCCAGTTTTGTTACACCATGTGTGGCCTTAATTCTGAAAAGGGCTACACATATTACTTCAAGCCCAGATCCACTGCCTACAAAATCGTAGCCGACCTTCCAGACTCCAACAAGGGTGTTGGGGATGACTATATGATCGTCTCGGGCAACTGGGAGTTTGCACTAGACAACGATCTTCATCTCTTCCCATTGCACCGAGGAGTGTTTAGAGAGAATGAGGGTAAGAACTGAGTTACCTCCCAACTTTATTTCTGCTTAAGATTTGTTAACCTTATCTGTTCATGCTAATGTTTCTCTTGTTTACAGATCTTTCTCAGCCAGCAAAAGACTTTCACCAGACATTTTTCCCAAGCAAAGATCTAAAAAAGCTACTAGGTTTGCCAGTCGAGAACTACAAGGTCCCATTGCTGCTTGACTACATCCCGACGTACAAATCTGTCTTGCCTGACATTCCCCGCCGAAGCAAAACTTCCTCATCTGTAACAACTCCATCAGCTGCATCATCCCCAAGGCCAGACCAGGCCTCCTCATCAAACTCAGTAGAGCTGCCCTCTACTTCTGCTCTTGCTCAATTAATCCCACCATCCTAGTGCCGACGTTGACGCCGACGTAGAGCTCCACCAAACGTTCTATCCGGCAGGACTCGTAACCGTACAAGCTGAAAATCGATCTCCTCGGTGTACGACCCAACAAACCCTCCAACTGTACTTCCAGCAATTCACTTCGGTACCAAAGTCACCATCGTTGCAACAACCAACGACATGGGCCGCAAACCAGTTGTAGTTGAAGATCTCCTTGACACCCTTCCAGGGGTGGTGGTTGTTCAATCCTCATTCTCTCCATCCCAGACCAAGTCAAAGCCAAATAGGGTAAAAAGAACTAAGGCTAAGGCCATAATGACTCAGATTAACTCTGAGGACACTGCCAATCTCGAAATTAGCCGAGGTAGAGAAGAGCCAAACTGCCACCGAGAAGAGGCCAGCCGAGGCCGATGCATTCGATTCCCAACCACCCAAAAGGCTGAGGTCTAACCAACTTGAGGGTAACTGTAACTTCCCTTGCGATATGACCTGGGCTCCCGAGGTCATGGTGGGGAACAGATCCTTGACAGTTGGTGATAGCGCAATGGATATTGAAGTCGGCGTAGCCCTATCAACGGCTGTTCTTTTACCAGAAGATTTAAACCGTATGGCCGAGTTACATGAGTATGAAAACTTTGGCCTTATGATATAGCACTCGGTCTCGGTAAATATCTTTCTTTTTCCTGTTAAAGTTTTTCAACACTTAGCCAAAATCTTAACTAATCTGTTGTACTCCTTATAGGCCATCCAACACGCACATTCCTATGCGGTCAAAATCGAGATGACGAAGAAGGAGTTAGTAAAAAAGACCCAAGAAGCTGCCAAGCTCCTGTCATCGTTGAACCACGCCGAGGCTAACAACCAAAAGCTGCTGGATCATGCCAAGGCTGCTAGAGCTGCATAAGGCCAAGCCAATGCCAAAGCCGAAGCTGCGGAGGCAGCTACGAGGCCGCTAAGGCCGAGGTTGAGGCTGTCAAGGTCAAGGCAGCAGAGTTTGAGCCCAACCTCAATGAGGCCATCAAATCAAAGGAAGACGAGGTTAAAGCAGCCGACGAGAAGGCCTTCAAAAAGGGTTAAGCCACTATTCGTAACCAATACAAAGAACAAGTCAATAAGGCTTGCAACAGAGGTTATTACCTCGGTTGGACCGCAACACTAAACAAATTATCCATTCTAATAGACTCCGACCTTCGAGACATCAATCAACTCTAAGTACCTTTCCCTCAAGAGCCCAAGGACTCTGGCGACGAGGCCGACAAGGATGATGCTGAGGATGGTGATGCTGATGAAGAGGAGGAAGAGGATGCCACTGATGCCAAGTCCCCCACTCTAAATGAGCAAGTCCTTGACTTGACTAAAGATGAGGAGGATGACTTGGCATCCAAGGGTGCCTCTCCCAAACCAACCACTTTTGAGGCCGAGGTCCAATGTGCTGAAAAGAGTTTGGATCAAATTCTGCTCGAAATAAATGCCGAGATAGCTGCAGAGAACAATGCAATACTGCCAACCGAGGCCGATAAAACTCCAATAGCCGAGGTTGAACAATCCTAGACCAATCCCAATGCTTAGGATATTTCTTCTTTATTTTGTACTCTTTCTTTCTTCAGTTGTATTTCATTTGATCGACTTTTGACTTTTCAATTTGGCCGACGTGCCTTTGCTATATCCAAGAAAGTTTCTCCTTTTAATGTATGTTTTTCTTTTTAAGTGTTTGGACGCTTTTCTTGTATGCTTACTGCTTTCCTTTCATACCTTGTATGCTTTCATACTTAGAATATTTTTGTATGACTTTAAAGTATACCTTAACTATATAATAACTTTGGGGTAGAGTACTTCGGATATAAACCTTGACTGCTTGCCTCAACCAACAATCGGAATACCTTGGCCAACTCTTAAAAATATTAAAATATTTTTACAAGTGTTGTTCAATCAAGCATTACTTTTTTACCTTCATATGCTATCTTCTACTAAGACTTCACCCTTTCTAAGCTTTAACAACCTAGTTGGTCACCTCGGGTAATATGCACCTCGGATATTTTATTCACTATTACCTCGGCGAACTTCAACTTGTAAATTTCTCCGAAATTTCAACAAGTGCTAAGCCTATTTTAAATTGTAAATTCTTCTAAAAAATTTCAACAAGTCCCAAGCTCTTAAACTTTTAAGTTTATTCATTATTCTCCAGCTTCCTGCCCCCTAATATAAAACTAAGTTTCACTTAAGTTTACATTACGCATGTATCTATGGTCTCTTATCGAAGTTAGATTCAAACAAAGACTAGCCGAGGTGTTCAACCTTGGCTTCTCTGTTAATCCAACTAAAGCACACTTAGTTCCATTCTGAGTTTAACTCTGCCGATATGGAAAGTCTATGTTAATTCAACTTAGTTCAACTCTATTATATGCAAGTATAATTCAACTCTGCCATATAATAAGTCTAAGTTGTTCGTCATGTTTCATTCAGAAACATCACCATAGGACTAGTTAGTCCTATCACACAAATTTCAGATTCATAAAAACCAAACTAAAATTTTATTATTACTTCGGCTAATGACATAAACTTCGAAAAACAAAAATCTAATGATAGAAAAACTTCAAGTTGCAATGGTTCCAGGGTCTTGGCAACTCTTTGCCATCACTGTCTTCAAGCCGATATGCCCCATTGTTGGCGACCGAGATGATTCTATAAGGCCCCTCCCAATTTGGGCCTAGCTTGCCCTCCCTAGGATCCTTCTTGTTGCCGACTACTTTCCTCAGCACAAGGTCCCCAACTTTGAACTCTTTGGGTTAACCTTCTTGTTGTAAGCCCTAACAAGTTGTTGCTGGTATGCCCCCAGCCGAATTGCTGCTCTCTCTCTTTTCTCCTCCAGTAGGTCAAGATATCGGGCTAGAAATGCCTCATTAGTACCATTTTCCACTTCCTGGGTTCTAATCCCTAGAATGTCGACTTCTAGTGGGATAATTGCTTCAGTGCCATAAGCCATGGCAAATGGAGACTCCCCAGTTGATCTTCTCGGCGTAGTCCGATATGCTCATAGTACATTGGGCAACTCCTTCACCCATTTTCCTTTTGCTACTTCCAGCCTTTTTTTTATCCCATCCAAGATAGTCTTATTGGATGCTTCTGCCTAACCATTACTCTGAGGGAAACTTAGAGTAGAGTAGTAGTTCTTGATTTTGTACTTTGCACAAAAGCTTTTGATTAGCTTACTGTCAAATTATGTACCATTGTCTACTATTATTGCCATTGGGATCCCAAACCTGGTGATGATGTTCTTCCATATGAAGCTCTTCACATCAATATCTCGAATCTTCGCAAGGGGTTCAGCTTCTACCCACTTTGTGAAGTAATCAGTTGCTACCAGCAGAAACTTCCTTTGCCCAATTGCTTGGGCAGTTGTCCAACCAGGTCTATACCCCATTAGGCAAATGGCCAAGGGCTGGATACTGGGTTTAAATCTACTGTTGGTTGATGTATCAAAGGTGCAAACCTCTGACATTTCTCGCACTTTCTGACGTAGGCTTCAGTATCCTTCTATATGTAGGGCCACAAATAAGTAATGGCCCTATGAGCAAGTGATCTGCTCCCAGCATGGCTTCCACATACCCCTTCATGTATTTCATACAAGAAGTCTTCAACCTGGGAGGGATGCACATACCTCAAAAAGGGACAAGCGAATGATCTCCTGTATAGGTCCCCATCTATTGTTAGGCTGAACCTAGCCGATTACAACCTGGTCTTATGGGCTTCTTTTTGATCGTCTAGCAGCTTGTTATCTCTAAGGAACACCACTATTGCATCCATCCAACTTGGACCCATCTCTACATGCATTGTTTCGTATTTTGTGATTAGTGGTTTCACACTTGGGCCTGACAAATAATCAACCATTATTGTCCTTGCCTTCTCTGATTTCATTGCACTAGCTAGGTTAGCCAAGGCATCGGCATGACTGTTATCATCTCGGCTAACCTGCTATAGCCGGCAATCCTGGAACAATGCTAGCAGTCTAACAACTTCTTTGACATAGGCTATCCTTCTTTCATCTCGAGCTGCGTATTCGCATGTTGCCTGATTTACAATAAGTTGGGAATCACAGAAGACTACCACCTCGTCGGCTTCCATTGCTACTACTAACGTCAACCCCGTGATCAGTGCCTCATATTCTGCTTTATTGTTTGAGGTGTTGAACCCCAAATGAATAGACTGCTCTAACATTCGTCCATCTGACGATATTAACACTATTCCTGCCCCTGCTCCTTGACGGTTTGAACTTCCATCAACAAACAGGTGGAAGGAGTCGCCGATGTAGATGTCGCAGGGCTTTGGTTTCTCTACCTTCTTCTGCTTTGTTGCTGTGGGGTTTTTCATTCCCAGCTGGGTTTCTTCTTGTTTCCCTAGACACCCTAAGCTGTGGCTCACTAGGGCCCGGCGTGGAATGGTGCCAGGTGTGAACTTGGCGACAAAGTTGGCTAGTACTTGGCCCTTAATTGCTGTTCTGGCCTAAATTTCAGGTCATATTGGCCCAACATTATTGTCTATCTGGCTACCCTTCCTGTTAGATCTCCTTACTGTAACAATGACTTCAAAGGATGCCCCGTCCGTACCACAATCTTGTGGGCTTGGAAGTAGTGATTCAGTTTCTGTGAAGCCATTACCAAGGCTAATGTCAATTTTTTCGGGGGTAAGTACCTAGTCTCTGTACTTGTTAAGGTTTTACTCACATAATATACTGCCTTTTGTTCTCCCTTCTCGTATCTGATTATCATTGCACTCACTGCGTGCTCTAAAACGGCTAAGTATAAGAATAGTTCCTCTCTAGGTACTGGATTTGACAGAACTAGAGCTGTTGTCATGTATTTTTTCAAGTCAGTCAAGGCAACTTCGCATTCTTCTATCCACAATAAATCTGTGGCTTTTTTCAAAAAACTAAAAAATGGTTTACACTTATTTGAACTTCTACTTATAAATCTGTTCAGAGCTGCGGCCCTTTTAGTCAACATCTGCACTTGTTTTGCCGATGTTGGGCTTTACAAGTCCAGGATAGCCTTGATTTGATCTGGGCTTGCCTCAATACCCCTTCTGGTAACCAAATATCCCAGGAACTTACCAGACCAAACTCAAATGCGCATTTCGAAGAATTGAGTCGGAGCTGATATATTCTAAGGATATCAAAAACTACTTTTAAGTCAGCCAGGTGACTCTTAGGTTCTTTGGTCTTCACAACCATGTCATCAATGTACACTTCTATTGTTTTTCCAATCAGATGTCTGAACATCTTAGTCACCAACCTCTGGTAGGTTGCTCCTGTATTTTTTAACCCGAAAGACATTACTCTGTAGCAATACAGCCCTTTTGGGGTGATAAATGCAGTCTTCTTCTCATCAGGGGAATACATTACTATCTGGTGGTATCCCGTGTAAGCATCCAAAAAGCTTATCCTTCCATGCCCTGAAGTGGCATCTACTAATTGATCCATCTTGGGTAGTGGGAAACTGTCTTTGGACAGGCCTTATTCAGGTTAGTGAAGTCTACATAGACCCTCCACTGCCCATTCTTCTTTTTTCACTACAATTGTGTTTGACAACCAAATTGGGTAGTTTACCTCTCGAATGGCTCTGGCCTCTAACAATTTGTCCACTTCTCATTTACTGCCTCCACATGAACCAATGTCGGCCTCCTTACTCGCTGAATGATAGGTTTAGCTGACCTGCCTATATTTAGTCTATGGCAAGTGACCTTAAAATCAATGCCAGACATGTCGTATGGTGTCCAGGAAAACACCTGTATGTTTGCTCGCAAGAATGACTCTAACGCTCTTTTCTCCTCCTCGGCCAAGCCTGACCCAAGAAGAAAGAAACGCTCTTCATATCCTTGTTGGACCAAAATTTTCTACAAGGCTTTCTCGCTTTTGTTAGCCGGCTCTTTGTTGACGTCATCCAGGACCTCCATGTCCTCGTCCTTAATTTCTACTGTTTCTGCCTCTCGCACGTTGCAAGTGAATTTCATTGCTACTATGGAGCAATTCTTGCACCTGATCTGCTCTAACCTCCTCAATTCCATGCTCCGTTGGGAATCACAATAGCTGGTGCAATGTTGAGGGAACAGCCCTCATTGTGTGCAACCATGGCCTCCTCAAGATAACATTGTAAGTGAAGGGGGTGTCAATTATTGTGAACTCTGTGCTTACTTTCTTGGTGCCTGCCTACACCTCCAAATTTATTGCTTCCAGGGGCCATGTCGGCGTTCTATTGAAACCGAACATTGGGCTGTTGGACTGTTCCAAATCATCTCGGTGAAGGCCGAGCTCCTTGTAACATCTGACATACATGATGTCGCAAGAGCTACCTTGGTCAATAGAAATGCGCCTTACCTGGTATTCCCCAATTTGGAGGGTTACTACTAGAGCATCGTTGTGTGGATGCTGCACTATGTCTAGGTATGCTTCAATAAAGGACACCATCGGTCCCTGGCACTCATCTGTCCTAGGCCTCTTTTGCTGAACCTGATATACATGCTGTAAGTGCTTCACCTTCTGAGTCTTCCCACGTACCTCATTCTCATTGACCCTTGAATGAATCACATTGATCATTCGAGGTTCGTATGCTTGTTGTTGTGGTGCTGGTGGAGGTGGTACTGCTGGTGTTTGGGACAGCCTTGCTTACTCTTCCCTCATTCTTCCCTCGTCTATCAGGTCCCTTAAGTGACCCTGTCTGACCAAGTCCTCTAAATGCGTCTTCAAGGCTCTACACCTCTGAGTCAGGTGCCCATCCTCATTGCGGTAGGAACAGTGTTTCCCAAGGTTTCTTCTTATAAATTCGCCAGGAATCTTCTCTGGTGCTCTATAATACGGCTGGTTCCTGATCCTTTCTAAAACTTTATAAACCGGGATCTGGAACACAGTGGCGACTACCTGTGCAGCCCTCAGTCCTGTTTCTTGCTTGTTATATCCAGTATTACCTCGGCCTCGCTTCGGTGAGCCGTTTCTCTTCTCTTGTTTCGGCGCCTTCGTTCCCGTGCATATCCTCTTCTACTCTGGCATATTTCTCGATCCTTGTCATGAGCTTCTCCGTTCTCTTTGGCAAAGTCTTTGCCAATGACTTCCGAAGCATGCAATCTTCCTTTAGGCCATTCTTAAAAGACACGATCACCAACTCCTGGTTACATTATGGTATTCAGTTGAACACCTCATAATATCTTTTAGCATAAGCCGTGAGGCTTTCACCATCGCCAATTCTCAGGGCCATCAGGGAGTCTACCCTGAACGGCTGCAATTTTTTTGTAACAAACCTGGCCATAAACATCTCAGCCAGGCCTTCCCAACTTTTCACGGTTCATTTTGGCAACTTGTGAAACCAATCTGATGCGATTTCCTCAAAGGATAAAGAGAACACTTTGTAGAGCAACGGTTCGTTCCCGGTATATAGTGCTATTGAATTCAAGTATAAGCCGAGGTAAAAGTTCGGATCGGACTTACCGTTATATATCTGGAACCTCGGCATATGGAACTTTTTTGGGGCCAAAAACTTATCCAACTCCACTAAGAACGGCGTTCTCGGCTTGACCAGAGATGTGACCTCGGCATTTCGTTGCTTCCTCTGGAGATAGTTCCTTAAATCCTCCTTAGTTCAACCAGGAGCTTGGCTGTCAATGGATTTCAGCCTTTTTGGTGCGTTGTTCCCGGTATCGTTATGAGTCCTGTTGGACTTATCTTCATTCACCGTGTCAAAACAAAGTTTCTTACCTTAAACGTGCCGATGTTCCCTGATGTAAGTTCCCTTGGTCTGTGATGACCGGGTCCTTGTTTTTTTACTTTCCTTCTTTTTCCCTCCTCCTTTCATTTTCGTTGGACTCGAAACATCCGGAATTGGTTCTCTAGATTGGAGTTCTTGCTCTTGTTTTGTTCGGTGCCAAGTTTCACCTGTTCCGGGGAGGGCTAGGTTAGGTCTGGAGTGCCGAGGTTTGGACCAGAAAATGTTTTGGGCTGTCCAGGCTCAGCCGCACATGCGGGGGTCACTGGCTGCATGTGTAGGAGGGGTGTCGCACGTGCGGGAGGCCAAGCTGCACGTGCAAAATTCAGGAGAAGTTTGGGCGGCCTTCTGCTTAATAAGCACGAGCGGAGAGAGGTGCGGGAGAGGAGCCCCGCACGTGCGGGGATGAGGGCCGTACATACGGGAGGGGCGCCGTACGTGCGGCAGTTGGGCAGTCCAGATCTCTATTTTTTTAATTCTCTTTTTTGCCGAAATGTAACTCATTTGGGGCACTTTTCTCTCACTCTAAAACCCATTTCTTTTCCTCATTCTCTCTAGAAAACATCTCCAAACATTAAAACTCCTTGACCCTTGCAATCCATTGGGTTTAGATCATCATCCTCACTCTGTAATCTTGAAGATCAACTTGGGGCTCTTCTTGGGATGGTGGAAATCAAGGCTCCTTCTCATCCGTGAAGTTAGGGTTTCACTTCTCTTTCTTCATCAAACATTGAGGTAAGGACATTCTTGAGTTATACATACATGTTTTGCAAGATATGTGTTGATTTTGTTACTTTCTTGAATTTGTTTTGAGAGTTAGTTTCTTGGCTCAAGGACAATGAGATTTCTCAAATGAGGGTTTAAACTTTAAATGTTTTAAGTTAAATCTTGAAGCCTTTAACCTATGACATAAGAAAAATGATTTTGATGAGCTTTCACATGAAATGAGAGGTGTTTTGGTTTCTTGAGAAAGAACCATAGAAATTGGGGGTTTTTAGAAAACATGAGAACAACCATGAAATTCTTCTTTTCTTGTGTTTAAATGAGTCAATAAGTGTGGATTTCACCTTGTGGTATAAAGAAATGATAATTTTCTTGAGAAGAGAGTGGAGGACCTATCTTTAAAACTATTGTTGAATGCATGGAAATAATTATGTGTAAGATGATAATTGTTGTGCATTGTGGAAATTGTGAGAATTATAAACATTGAGAATTAATGTTTGAAAACATTACATGTAGTCTTGATGAGACTCTATTGTTAGAATTGTGAAAAGTGAAATTGTGGCTAAGTGTAGATAACATATGGTTATCTTGAGGAAGAGCATTGAAAAGAGGCAATGGGAAATGTGATTGTGGACATTATTGTAGAGACATGAAAATGGAGAAATGTTATGAGAAAGGGAAAATCTTGGCATTGCATACTCATTCATGTTATTATTATTATGCATTGTGAACTTTGAATGGAAACATTTACTTCAAGAAAAGAACATATTTATCGAAATGAGAACTATGGTAATGTGAATGGGGTAAATACGTGGTAAGTCTGGATAGGGGGTGTAGTTGAATTTGATAAGTTGGCCTAAGTGTCCATGGTGAGAGACCAAAAAACCGTGCGGATAGATGTCGAGCCTTCCGGTTAATACCGGTAAAAATGACAGTTTGGTAGTACTCGTAGAGTCTACTTGCAGACACCAGCCTAGGAATTACCAATGTCGTATTTACTGCCCCTTTTGATTAAAAATTGGAAGTTTTGAAATAAGTTGAGATTTCTCATTTATTGTTAGATTGGTAATCTTTAAAAGAGCATGAAATGGATTTGCTTTAAAAAGGTGCATGGCATGGCATTGACATATGCATTTTAATGTTGAGAGAATTGGCATAACTGTATATACTTTGTGAGAATTCTCTACTGGACTATGTGCTCACCCCTATGGGATTTTGGTGCAGGTAAAGATGTGGTGATCCCGCCAAATTGAGGGTGTGGATATGTTCTTGTGAAGAGTAGGTTACTCTTTATTTTGTTGTAAATTTTTGTAAAGCCAAGGGCTAACGTGTATGGGTCCAAGAGACCATTTTGTGTAATCAGGCTAATGCCTTGGAACTTGTAAGCCCTTGAGGGCATTATTCATTTTGATTTGATGATTTTACATGCTATAGATTCATGTACTAGTTTGTCAATGAATATATAATCTCATGCGAGATTATTTTTGTAAAACATTTGGAATTATGTAAAGGAGTATGGTTATTATCCAATTTTTGAAAGTGGGTGATGTTATAGATATGTTAGTATTATTTTTGGGGCATTACATGGTCCGAGGCGTCTTTTGAGACTCTCCTCTCATTGACTCTGCTCGCCTGGCGTCCCGTGAAGGCCGGTGTGAGCGTTCCTTCACCTTGTCATGTTGAGGGACTGCTCGGATTGCTTTCTGCCCCCTTTTCTGGGCATCGTTCTTGGCCACTAGAATCGGCGTTTCCTTTAATGGAAACGGTGGCTGCATGACGTTGTTCTGCATCATGAAATTGACAACTGATTGCAGGTCTGCCAACTTGTTTGACATTCCCTTCATCTCGCCGTCCCTTCTCAGGCATCTATCTTTTCATACTTGGATATCGCTTTCGTTGTAATACTCGTCTCAGCCTGCTTTCTTCAGTGCATCTCCCTCTTGGCTGATGTCTTTCTCCCTAGGATTGATCCCGTGTTCTTTCGTTATGGTTTTATTCCTTTATGTTTGGATTGGCATGCTTACCACTCCTAATAGGGATGCCGTCCCTGAACTTTTCTTTTTACCCGTCGTTGGCCATCTATTCTCCTACAGTTTTCCACAGACGGCGCCAAATTGTAGGTGTTGATTTTTTACCACGCAACCAAACGGGGAACCTAGCTGGAGAGCACCAATAGAATAGATTAAGCCTGAACAACCTGTCACAGAAATGTAAGAATACGACTGTGGTTCGTCTACCTGGGATAACCCTGACGGTCAAGTTAGTATTCAGTGTCTCTTATAGATAACAAATAGTGCTTAACTCACTAGAACGAACATAAAAAGCATATCTCAGACCCACGGTGGTGCCTTACTTTTATAATGACCAATATCCAACTTCCTCTAAAAGTCTTACTTCATGGGACTCTAGTACATAATGCTTATTTTAGACTCTTAACTAGATAGGGATAAACTCCCTCAGAGCCTTATCCCTATCCAGTCTAGAGCCCTCTTTCATCTAGGACTCCTGCCCTTCCCTATCCGCTTATCTCGGATTCCAGTATCTAAGCAGATAACCTCGGCCTAGCTGAGATCATCTTGGTAATGTGGCCAGGCCACGTGGCACCTCGGCTGACACTTCGCTGTCACCTTTTGCCGCATGCCGTTATTCACAAAATCTATTCTAATATTAAAAGCCAACACCAATTTTGGTGTCACGAAGCCACTCCTAAAAAACTTTTCTCATTTCTTCCTAAAATAGCTTTAACTTCTTACACTGACATCAGTTTTAATTAGGGGTAAAATGATAAATTACAACACCAATTCCACTTCCCACTTCCCACCCTCCACGTCTAAAGCAGTTACAAAAGTTCTTAAACTTCACTATCTTCACTGTATTTTGCATGTTTTTTTAACTTTTGGGTATATTTCCTGACAATGCTTCCAATTACTGCATCACACAAAAGGAAGGTAAGCAATGAAAGATATATGTACTTAAAACAGTGCTTCTATTCAATTTTATACAATGTTTCTAACCCGACTGCACTGTTATTTGCCCCATTTCTTTCTTTCTCTTTATTTTTTATGTTTTGCTATTCTGCTTTGTCAACAGTAGTTGTATGCTCATATCATTTTCTGCATTTATGGTGATTATCACTATTCCTTATACTTGCATAAGTACCCTGCAGTGTGTTTTCTTATGAACAAAGTCTTAAGAAAATGTTTGTTATAGTATGGATCATAAACTCAATTTTTTAGATAGATTTCTTTTGGGCTATGCGGGCTGTTGTCTCCGACTGGATCCTACCATCCATAATTACTACCTTGAGTTTGTATTATATGATTTCTTCATAAATAGAATGCGATGTATTTATCTACTTGACTTTTTTTGTTAATAGGATAGTTTTCCAAAATTCCTGCGTACAATTATTTTGCTTTCAATTTTTTTGGGTCGTTTAGATTCAATTTGGTCTTCTTTAATTGATTGGTAAGTGAATCTTAATGGATTTCGGCGTGAAACTGAGCTTCTTCAGCTTGTAATGCTTCAAATATATAATTTCTTTTTCTATGCTTGAAAAAATCAAATATGTAAAGCACTGTAAGTATTTTCTATAGAATTGAATATCAAACTATAGACATAATAATAATAATAATAATAATAATAATAATAATAATAATAATAATAATAATAATTTGAATCATCAACTAAAAAAATATTAGGTGTATTATATAAAAAGATTCTGTATATCACAAATATCCTTAATTCTTTAGACTTAATTAATAAGCTTTTGTACGCATTGGGTGTAATCATACTTTCTATACAAAATTTATAGAAAATGAAACGTTTTATTGTGTTATCAGGTTCAAAAAAAAAAAAAAATTTGACTATTATTTTTCTTGGTTGATATCAACATTTGTGTTTGTGTGTTTACAATTTATGTTTTCAAAAAATTAGATTGTTTGATTGTTTAATTTTGTGTGTGTGTTTTTCTTAAAAACAATTCAATGTTCATAAAATTTGTTTTATTTCAAAAAAATCTTAAAAAAATAATAGTCTTTTTTAAATTTTTTTTTTAGTTTATTATTTATTTGTCGTATATTAAATATTTTTTACTGCAAGTGTTCCAAGAATATGGGTTCCTGTTTTGTTATTTTGTGTGTACCATTATTACTTACACTTTTTATTTTCTTCATTAAAAAGCAAAAGAAAAAAAAAGTATTTTAATCGATTTCTTGGAGAGAAAAACTGACCATTATTTTCCTTCGTTTATATTTTTGGCAGGTTGCTTTATCATTTTGTGTTGTTCAGAATAAACTTTTCGGATTATTCTCTATCGACACCTAATTGCTCCGACTGTAAGTATTCTATATGAATGTTGAGTTTGTAATGCATAAAACTTGAATAATTGTAAAACAATTCTATTGCTTCAGTTTGTAATGGTTCAAATATATAATTTCTTTTTCTATGCTTGAAAAAATCAAATATGTAATTTTTTTATATATATATGCTTTAAAAAATTAAATATGTAATTTTTTTATTCTATTTTTATTTTAGTTTTATTTATATTTTTATTTATTTGTAATTTTTTTATTTTAAGTTATTTATATGAATTTTTGTTGTGTAATTTTTTAGTTAAAATTATACAAAGTTTGGCCAAATCTCATGAAATTTTAACGCATCCATGGATGGCCAAAATTCAAAAAAAGTTGTAGGTATCTAAAGTGATAGTTGATTATTGTATACTTCCAAGCAAGGTGTCTACACTTATCTATTTTGACCGTAAGTATCCTACACGAGTGTTGGATTTATGCTTGAAACTTGAGAAACCAAAATATGAACACCTAAATCATACATTATTTTGTGTTATATTTTTTTGCCTGTAATATTGTTAATTATACTTTCTATAAAAATAAAAATAAAAACAAAAAAAAAATTATAGAAAATGAAATGTTTGGTTGTGTTATTAGGTTTTTTTTGAAAGTTTTTTTTTTCATTTTTTTTTTGGATTTTTTAAAAGTTTTTTCTTATTTTCCTTCATTTATATCTAATCTTTTTTATTGTAACCATTATAATAAAAAAACCCTTTATTTATTCATATGTTTGTTTTGAAGTGTATTTTTTTGGTAAGAAAGAATTCAGTGGTCCCAAAATTTCATATGATTTTTTTATATTATTACGTAACGAGTTTGTGATAGTCAGAACAAATAACTTCTACAGTCGTGTTTTAGTAGTACTTATTTTCTACTTCTCTTTTGACTGTAAGTATTTTAAATTCTTTTTTTTAATATAGTTAATCGAATGTTTGAAAAATTTATATTCAGTTTGTTTTTAAATTATATTTGAAGTTGCACACGCTTTGACTCATCATTACCAGGTAATCTCTTTCACTTGCAATTTTATTTAATTCTCTACAAAATGAGATTAGTACTTAAATTAATATGCATTATAAAAATATAAAAACAAACATATGAAAACACTTACATAAAAATATAAAGCTTATTATGTTGTGAGTATAGGAGTCGCGTTGTAGTTAACAATCTCATAATATATTATTACTGCCTCTTACATAATTTTATATAATGTAGGCACATTTTAAAGATAGCTGGATTTCATCTGCGTAAGTGTTAGTTTGCTAATAATCTTAGGAAAAATGAATCACGATTACCCTGACACATCAAATTTGAGACATGTGCAACAACAAAATCGTGAACGACGTTGTTTATACCTACAACAGAGGAGGCAACGCTCAGCTTCAGAACCAAATGCTCAAACTGAACAACCACAAAGAGAATTCGAACATTTACGCCTTCAAAACTTAGGCACTGAACAATGCTCAGCAAGATTGGAGCAACGTCGTCTTGCTTAGCGTAGGCGAAGATTGTTTATTCACGAAACAAAGTGCGAGCTTTAATGTGCAACACAGAGAAATTCAAAGGGAAAGTTGGCATAATTATGCCAGACAAAGAAGGGCTGCTTTGACTATTGAACAGTGCGAACAACAACTAGCAAGGCGATGAACAAATTATTGACAAAGAAGGCAAATATCTGAAAATCTCGAACAAACTTCTCATCCAGATCAAGTACATAATATGACAAATGCACAAACAAGTAGGTGTATTCAAATGTTATAAACATTATTATTTTTGTAAGCTTTTACACTTCTAAATTTGACATTAATATTCAATTAGTTTATTATTTATAATTTTAACTGTTAGTATACATGTTAAAATTTTTCGATGCAATCCCAAGAAGAAATAGAACAGGATGGCGTAGGCCGCGAGCAACAATTTTGCCAACCATTCACGAAGAAGGCAATTTGGTTGCGACTAATGTTTTTAGACGGGAAAGTAGAATGACTCTTGTCACAACCCAAACTTGCCCTTAAAAGTTCGGGCATGACCAATGCAGATACGGACACATAACCTGATATACATAATATATGGGGCCTGAACGGAAGCATTTAATATTACAAAGTAACATAGAATAACATCCATTGAGCTAAAACTAACATGCCAGGATCACATACGTGAGAGCCATTTATCTATATACATACCCATACATATAAATGAGCGTATATCCGAACATTGGTAAAGAAAGGGGTCATATA
>NW_021027571.1:151730-177067 GCF_004153795.1 Camellia sinensis | reverse complement strand
GCCGTGACTAGCTTCTTCAGCTGTAATGCTCAAATATATAATTTCTTTTCTATGCTTGAAAAAATCAAATATGTAAAGCACTGTAAGTATTTTCTATAGAATAATATCAAACTATAGACATAATAATAATAATAATAATAATAATAATAATAATAATAATAATAATAATAATTTGAATCATCAACTAAAAAATATTAGGTGTATTATATAAAAAGATTCTGTATATCACAAATATCCTTAATTCTTTAGACTTAATAATAAGCTTTTGTACGCATTGGGTTAATCATACTTTCTATACAAAATTTATAGAAAATGAAACGTTTTATTGTGTTATCAGGTTCAAAAAAAAAAAAAATTTGACATTATTTTTCTTGGTTGATATCAACATTTGTGTTTGTGTGTTTACAATTTATGTTTTCAAAAAATTAGATTGTTTGATTGTTTAATTTTGTGTGTGTGTTTTTCTTAAAAACAATTCAATGTTCATTAAAATTTGTTTTATTTCAAAAAATCTTAAAAAAATAATAGTCTTTTTTAAATTTTTTTTTAGTTTATTATTTATTTGTCGTATATTAAATATTTTTTACTGCAAGTGTTCCAAGAATATGGGTTCCTGTTTTGTTATTTTGTGTGTACCATTATTACTTACACTTTTTATTTCTTTCATTAAAAAGCAAAAGAAAAAAAAAGTATTTTAATCGATTTCTTGGAGAAAAAAACTGACCATTATTTTCCTTTGTTATATTTTTGGCAGGTTGCTTTATCATTTTGTGTTGTTCAGAATAAACTTTTCGGATTATTCTCTATCGACACCCTAATTGCTCCGACTGTAAGTATTCTATATGAATGTTGAGTTTGAATGCATAAAACTTGAATAATTGTAAAACAATTCTATTGCTTCAGTTTGTAATGGTTCAAATATATAATTTCTTTTTCTATGCTTGAAAAAATCAAATATGTAATTTTTTTATATATATATATGCTTAAAAAATTAAATATGTAATTTTTTATTCTATTTTTATTTTAGTTTTATTTATATTTTTATTTATATGTAATTTTTTATTTTAAGTTATTTATATGAATTTTTGTTGTGTAATTTTTTAGTTAAAATTATACAAAGTTTTGCCAAATCTCATGAAATTTTAACGCATCCATGGATGGCCAAAATTCAAAAAAAGTTGTAGGTATCTAAAGTGATAGTTGATTATTGTATACTTCCAAGCAAGGTGTCTACACTTATCTATTTTGACCGTCAGTATGCTACACGAGTGTTGGATTTATGCTTGAAACTTGAGAAACCAAAATATGAACACCTAATCATACATTATTTTGTGTTATATTTTTTTGCCTGTAATATTGTTAATTATACTTTCTATAAAAATAAAAATAAAAACAAAATTTTTTTTTTATAGAAAATGAAATGTTTGGTTGTGTTATTAGGTTTTTTTTTGAAAGTTTTTTTTTTTCATTTTTTTTTGGATTTTTTAAAAGTTTTTCTTATTTTCCTTCATTTATATCTAATCTTTTTTATTGTAACCATTATAATAAAAAAACCCTTTATTTATTCATATGTTTGTTTTGAAGTGTATTTTTTGGTAAGAAAGAATTCAGTGGTCCCAAAATTTCATATGATTTTTTTATATTATTACGTAATGAGTTTGTGATAGTCAGAACAAATAACTTCTACAGTCGTGTTTTAGTAGTACTTATTTTCTACTTCTCTTTTGACTGTAAGTATTTTAAATTCTTTTTTTATATAGTTTAATCGAATGTTTGAAAAATTTATATTCAGTTTGTTTTTAAATTATATTTGAAGTTGCACACGCTTGACTCATCATTACCAGGTAATCTCTTTCACTTGCAATTTTATTTAATTCTCTACAAAATGAGATTAGTACTTAAATTAATATGCATTATAAAAATATAAAAACAAACATATGAAAACACTTACATAAAAAATATAAAGCTTATTATGTTGTGAGTATAGGAGTCGCGTTGTAGTTAACAATCTCATAATATATTATTACTGCCTCTTACATAATTTTATATAATGTAGGCACATTTTAAAGATAGCTGGATTTCATCTGCGTAAGTGTTAGTTTGCTAATAATCTTAGGAAAAATGAATCACGATTACCCTGACACATCAAATTTGAGACATGTGCAACACAAAATCGTGAACGACGTCGTTTATACCTACAACAGAGGAGGCAACGCTCAGCTTCAGAACCAAATGCTCAAACTGAACAACCACAAAGAGAATTCGAACATTTACGCCTTCAAAACTTAGGCACTGAACAATGCTCAGCAAGATTGAGAGCAACGTCGTCTTGCCAGCGTAGGCGAAGATTGTTTATTCGCGAAACAAAGTGCGAGCTTTAATGTGCAACACAGAGAAATCAAAGGGAAAGTTGGCGTAATATGCAGACAAAGAAGGGCTGCTTTGACTATTGAACAGCGCGAACAACAACTAGCAAGGCGATGAACAAATTAAAGTAGGTGTATTCAAATGTTATAAAACATTATTATTTTGTAAGCTTTACACTTCTAAATTTGACATTAATATTCAATTAGTTTTATTATTTATAATTTTAACTGTTAGTATACATGTTAAAATTTTCGATGCAATCCCAAGAAGAAATAGAACAGGATGGCGTAGGCCGCGAAACAACAATTTTGCCAACCATTCACGAAGAAGGCAATTTGGTTGTGACTAAGTTTTTAGACGGAAAAGTAGAATGTATACTCTTCGCACGTATCGACTTACCCCGATATGCACCTACTAATTCGACTTATGAGCATGGAAGCACAAGTGGTAACAGACAAGATCCTCGCGAAGTTCAGATGGAAGGTAAAAATAAATTATTTAGTTTAAGTACTTTTACAAAACAAACAACCTTTACAATAAATATAAAAAAGATGAACATGCAAATATGATATGCAGTACAATTACATTTAATATTGAACATGCAACTCAAACACTTTCAAATAAATACTATTGTGTTACTAATAAACCAATACATCATACATGTATTGTCATAGGATTTTTCCTTATGTCGAACACAATCAGGATGCTTTGAGTGATGAAGACATTCCAGATAATCGATCATTTATCCATAGGAGATATCACAATTGTGCAAGAAATTTTCATGAAAGTGAAAGGTTCCAAAGAATGCAGTTCCCTGCTCCAACTACTTATAGACATTGCAACGCAAGATTGTTCCACCGTGAAACATCTACCATGTGTTGTAATAATGGAACAATTGTTTTGCCACCAGTAACAGCTCCAAATGAGATGATTGATATTTTCTTTGACCAAACAGTGGAGGGTCGTCATTTCAGACAACATATTCGAGCCTACAATCATGTTTTCTCATTCACTTCAATGGGTGTTCATGTTGATGAAAACTTAGCAACAAGAACTCGAGATGTGTACACATTTCGTGCACAAGGAGCCATATATCATAAGATTGGGAGTCTCTTACCAAATTCTAGCGACAGACCGAGATATTTGCAGCTGTATGTTTATGACACTAACCACGAGAATGAGAATCGAATGTCTGAAAATGAAGAATTGCACTTGGATTTGCTTGACAAGATAAAGAATATTTTAAATGCTCATAATCCATTTGTACACACGTTTCGCCAATTGGCTCAGCGTCCAGACATACATGAATGCAGACTTCAAATTAAAGAGCAACTACGTAATGGGCCCCAATATGACCTTCCTACTACTCCTGAAGTTGCTTCCGTTTTAGTAGATGGCAAAGAAGTTAGAAATTTAAAACCAAGAGATATCATTGTCCAATCAACCAGTGGTCACCTCCTAAATATTGCTGATATTGTCGGATACTATGATCCATTACAGTATCCTCTGTTGTTACCCTATGGTTCATATGGATGGGATACAAATACCAAAAGTAATGATGGCAGAACAGTAACATGTGATTTCTATTCTTATATGCTACAGGTAACGACGTACACATAATATTAAAAAATTACTTCGCCGAAGTTATTTAATCTATAATTATTTCTTATAAAATCTTTACTTTTAATTATTTATAAGTATTCAAATACTCTCAATTTAGATTCGCCCTGGTGATAAATCTCTTTTTCTTCGAGGAGGTTGCCTCTTACAACAGTATGTCGTAGATAATTACGTGAAGATTGAGTCCAACAAATTAAGATGGATACATACTCATCAGAATCACATTCGAGCAGATTTTTATCAAGGTCTTCTAGATGCAGTACATGTTGGTGAAAATTATGGAGGTACAAATTGTCACATACAGTATTACAATGACATGTACGCATGTTTGTTTATATCCATACATATATATATAATTTTCTTTTGTGAAATATTTGTTTAGGTAATGTTGGTCGTAGAACAATATTACCATCGTCATTTGTTGGTAGCACACGAGACATGTATCAGCGATATCAAGATGCAATGGCTTTGATCCAAAAGTATGGAAAACCTGATCTTTTCCTTACAATGACCTGCAATCCAAATTGGCCTGAAATTAAAGTTGAGTTACTACCTGGATAGTCACCACATGATCGTCCTGATTTGCTAACAAGAATATTTCATTCGAAATTTGATGAGATGAAGACCGACATTCTTATGAAACATGTACTCGGGAAGGTTCTAGCATATGCATATGTTATTGAGTACCAAAAAAGAGGCTTACCACATGCCCGCATGGTCATTATTTTGGATGAAAATGATAAGTTACGCACTCTTGATGATTATGATAACATTGTCAGAGCTTAAATTCTAGACAAGAGATTAGAGCCTAGATTATACAGTGTAATTCTCAAACACATGATACATGGCCCATGTGGAATGTACAATGAACAGTCCCCGTATATGACAAATGGTCAGTGCAAAATATGTTTCCCAAAGCCATTTTCTTCCATTACTACACTTGGAAACGATTCATATCTTGTTTATTGAAGAAGAGAAGGGGAGTCAGTTCCTTTAGAGAGTAACCCAAGCGTCTTGGTGGATAATAGTTGGGTCATTCCGTACAATCCATGGTTGCTCTTGAAATATGATTGTCATATCAATCTTGAAATTTGCAGTAGTGTTACAAGTGTGAAGTATTTATACAAATATGTTTATAAAGGGCCTGACCGTGTTGCACTTGAAGTTCGTCAAGGTCCTAATTATGATGAAGTACAACATTTCATAGAGTTCATAAATGGAAGATGGGTTTGTGCTCTAGAAGCATTGTGGAAAACATTTAAATTCCCAATGACCAAAATGACTCCTAGTGTAGAATGCCTCCAAATACACTTACTAAATAAGCAGCAAGTGAGGTTTTATACGTTCCAAGACATCACAAATGTTTTAGGCGATGAGTATTATTCCAGAACAATGCTTACCCAATTCTTTCAATTAAATGTTGATAATGAAACTGTAAATCGGTACTTATATCGAGAGATCCCGCAACATCATAGATGGTGCAATAATGCAAAGATTTGGCAGTTGAGATTGAACCATCAAAGAGTAATTGGTAGAATTTACACAGTTTCGCCATTAGAAGGTGAGAGATTTTACCTGAGAATTTTACTCAATCATATCCGAGGACCAAAATCATTCGATCATTTGTTAATGGTTAATGGAATTGCGTACCCAACTTTTAAACAAGCAACTGAACATCATGGTTTGTTAGAGCATGATGATAGCATACAATAATGTTTGTTAGAAGCTACAACCATGCACATGCCATCAACTTAAGGAGATTGTTTGTTACAATTTTGGTTTACTGTGTGCCAACAGGGGTGCGAAGTTTGTGGGATGAAATTTATCCTTGCTTGATTGAAGATTACATTTCTTCAAATAGTATGAATAATATGTATATCCTTAACAAAACCCTGCAAGATATAAACTGTCTCCTACTACAACATAATAAGAACATATCAGAATACAATTTGCCTGAGATGACAATGAATTTGGATGATAATTCAACAGTTCCAAAGGTCATACAAGATGAGCTTGTCATTGTAACTCCTCGAGAAGACTTAAATTCTATAGCCACATTAAATAGTGATCAACACTTAGCATTTAATTCAATCATGGAGGCTGTGGAATGTAATACTGGTGCAATCTTCTTTGTGGATGGCCCAGGAGGAACTGGGAAGACATATTTATATCGTGCACTATTGGCCTCAGTGAGAAGTCAAGGTCGAATTGCCATTGCAACAGCAACTTTTGGAATTGCAGCTACACTTTTACCTGGTGGAAGGACAGCCCATTCAAGATTTAAGATCTCATTAAATCTAGAGGCTTCGTCCGTGTGTTCCATTACTAAACAATCAGATTTGGCAGAACTGATTAGACGTGAAACAGTCATCCTTTGGGATGAAGCTACAATGACAAATCGTTATGCTTTTGAAGCTTTGAATCGAACACTCATACACATCACTGGTGTTGATTATCCATTTGGTGGCAAAATTATGGTGTTTGGTGGTGATTTTCGACAAGTACTTCCAGTTGTTCCTAAAGGTACAAAAGCTGAAACTATTGCTGCATCGATAGTCAAATCACCTCTTTGGAGTCACATTCAAATACTTCGTTTAAAGCAAAACATGCGCTCTATAAATGACCAACAGTTTGGTGAATTTCTTTTATCTGTTGGAAATGGTGTACAACCTACCATTATAGATGAAATGATCAAAGTACCAACATCGATGGCAATACCATGGAATGGCGAAGAATCAATAGTTTGACTATTAGAAGAAATTTATCCTGATATCAGAAACCATTCTTTTGACGCCGAGTATATGGTTAGTAGGGGCATAATAACTCCTCGCAATGAAGATGTCGACAAGCTCAATGAGAAAATAATTCAGAGATTTTTGGGAGAATCAAGAGTGTACCACTCATTTGATAAAGTTGAAAATGATACCCAAAATTTGTATCAACAAGAGTTTTTAAATTCCATTTCACTAGGAGGAATGCCCCCACATGCATTGCATTTGAAAGTGGGAGCCCCAATTATGCTTTTGAGGAATCTTGACCCTTCTTCTGGTTTGTGCAATGGCACAAGGCTACTGTGTCGAGCTTTGAACGACAATTTCATAAATTCAGAGATTTTAATAGGACATTTCAAAGGCACGAGAGTTTTCCTGCATCGCATTCCATTAAAGGCTCCGGAAAACTTAAAACTTCCATTTGAAATGACTCGCACACAATTTCCAGTTCGTCTTAGTTTTGCGTTGACGATAAATAAATCACAAGGTCAAACAATTCCACATGTGGGAATTTACCTTCCGGATCATGTATTTAGTTATGGACAACTATATGTTGCTTTATCTCGAGGGGTGTCAGATCAGACAACGAAAGTCTTGGATAAAAAGGGTTCAGTTAATAATGAAGAAGGAGTGTATACCCGCAATGTAGTCTATAAAGACATTTTGTTACCAAATTATTGATACAAGAGGTATGTACCAAATATGTTCTTATTGAGCTTATATTATGTCATTTTTTAATCTACATTTAATATACTTATAATATATCTTCATATAATTATTGATTGAAGGAATACTTGAAAAAATAAAGCTACTTCAGCTTTGGGAGAATTATCAAGAGGAGTCAAATATGGTTGCAACTAAGAAAGTTACAAATCAGGTATTGGCTTCACTTATGTTCAAAAAACAATGTTTGTAAAATTTTGGCTATTTAATCCAACAATATTCGCATATATTTTGTGTTTGACTATACCTTTTAAATTAATGTAGGTCAAACAATTCTCCATATACAGTCTTGGATGGAAGGTCTCTATTAAAGTTGATAAAAAATAATTAGGAAAATTAATTGTGCGAGAGCTTTTAAGGCAACGACAACATCGGTATGATAATGTGTTTACGACATTTTATATGAATAATTTCAATATGTTATATTTGCTAATAGTTATTGTAATCTTTTTACAGAGCTCCTATCATATCTAATAGAGCAAGTATATGCAGCAAAGACAATATGGACATATATGTGGTATTTGCATCAAGTATTATGAAGTTTACTACTATGCTCCATATATTCATATTTGTGAATTTACAAATTAATTTTAGATTTTATAAATTTTTCAAACAATCAACTTACAAGGAAGTGAGATATTTTCCCTCAGTTTTATAGGCAACGAATGATACAAAAATTGAAAGCTTACAAATATATGTGCAACATTGTGACAAGGTAATCTGCTTATAGGTTTGTATGTATAACTAAAGTTACGTACTTCATTTTTGGTCAATTCCATCTTATTTTTTGTAATTTAATGTTGTCATAGATCTATGGAAAAAATTGCATCAAAACAATTTGAAGAGATCATTGAACGTGACATTTGATATGAACTATGTCAATCTATGTCAATATGTAAGTTTTTAATTTTTAGATTTTGTTTATAAAAAATTAACACAATAATTACCTTTTGTGTCTTTATACATAATAACCCAATTATAAAACCAAACTCATGTATAATTATGATTAATTTTAAGATTGAAATTTTTTAATTTAATCAATGTATACTATTAGTAATCTTATGATAAATATATCTTATATATACATTTTTTTTTTTGCAAGATTTGTAGGATCTCCGGTCTCATGTTACCAAATTTAGATTTTATATAAATTTTAATTGTACAGGTTTTTTAGTTAAGATTAGTAAATATTTCAATTTTTAAAAGACGTGTACATATTGTAATGTGCATAAATTTTATTTATCAAATATGTTAATATCAAATGTTACATTGTACATAATTATTCATATGGTTTATATGTATATTATTAGAAAAAATAATATCAAAATAATATTATAATTTTAAACGAGTTTGCACACGCATCGCGTGTGCTTGGCCGCTAGTGTAGAGATATATTTTCTGAGTACCAACACATGGCAAGGTGACGCCGACGTGTCAGCCGAGGTGCCATGTGTCCTAGTCGTGACGCCGAGGTGATCTCGGCAAGGCCGAGGTTATCTCCGAAGATATCAGAATCCGAGATAAGTGGATAAGGAACAAGAGTCCTAGAATGAAAAGGGAACTCAACCTGGATGAGGGACAAGAGTCCTAGAATGAGAGAAGACTTCAGTTTGTATTAAGATAAGACTCTTAGAGAGTTTATCCTAATCCCACTGGGAGTCCCAGATTAGCAGTAATCCTAACACTTGTTGAAACTTGAGAAAAGCTTGCAAAGTTAAGTTAAACCGAAAACATTGTTTAACACTTGTTGAAATTTGTGGACAATTTACAAGTTGAGTTAAACCGAAATCATTGTTTAAACACTTGTTGAAATTCTGTGTGAATTTACAAGTTGAAGTTAAACCGAGATGATATTTAACACTTGTTGAAATTCTGTGTGAATTTACAAGTTGAAGTTAAACCGAGGTTATGTTTAACACTTGTTGAAATTCTGTGTGAATTTGTAAGTTGAAGTTAAACCGATGTGATATTTAACACTTGTTGAAATTCTGTGTGAATTTGTAAGTTGAAGTTAAACCGATGTGATATTTAACACTTGTTGAAATTCTGTGTGAATTTGTAAGTTGAAGTTAAACCGATGTGATATTTAACACTTGTTGAAATTCTGTGTGAATTTGTAAGTTGAAGTTAAACCGATGTGATATTTAACACTTGTTGAAATTCTGTGTGAATTTGTAAGTTGAAGTTAAACCGATGTGATATTTAACACTTGTTGAAATTCTGTGTGAATTTGTAAGTTGAAGTTAAACCGATGTGATATTTAACACTTGTTGAAATTCTGTGTGAATTTGTAAGTTGAAGTTAAACCGATGTGATATTTAACACTTGTTGAAATTCTGTGTGAATTTGTAAGTTGAAGTTAAACCGATGTGATATTTAACACTTGTTGAAATTCTGTGTGAATTTGTAAGTTGAAGTTAAACCGATGTGATATTTAACACTTGTTGAAATTCTGTGTGAATTTGTAAGTTGAAGTTAAACCGATGTGATATTTAACACTTGTTGAAATTCTGTGTGAATTTGTAAGTTGAAGTTAAACCGATGTGATATTTAACACTTGTTGAAATTCTGTGTGAATTTGTAAGTTGAAGTTAAACCGATGTGATATTTAACACTTGTTGAAATTCTGTGTGAATTTGTAAGTTGAAGTTAAACCGATGTGATATTTAACACTTGTTGAAATTCTGTGTGAATTTGTAAGTTGAAGTTAAACCGATGTGATATTTAACACTTGTTGAAATTCTGTGTGAATTTGTAAGTTGAAGTTAAACCGATGTGATATTTAACACTTGTTGAAATTCTGTGTGAATTTGTAAGTTGAAGTTAAACCGATGTGATATTTAACACTTGTTGAAATTCTGTGTGAATTTGTAAGTTGAAGTTAAACCGATGTGATATTTAACACTTGTTGAAATTCTGTGTGAATTTGTAAGTTGAAGTTAAACCGATGTGATATTTAACACTTGTTGAAATTCTGTGTGAATTTACAAGTTATAATTAAACCGAGGTTATGATAAAGGAAGATGGTTTAACACTTGTTAAAATTTTGAGAAAAATTTACAAGCTGAAATTAAACCGAGGTTATGATAAAGGATGATGGTTAAAACACTTGTTGAAATTTTTGAGAAAAATTTACAAGTTAAAGTCAAGCATAAGCAATATCTGCGTACTTGTCGAGACTACCAGGTTATTAAAACTTGAAATATGGAAAACTGGAGTTTTGATAGAAGACATTGAGAAAGTGACAAGTCCTAAGCAACACTTGTGAAAATATTTGTTACAATATTTTCAAGTGTTAGGACGAGGCCGAGATGAGCAAGATTAGAAGTTGTGACAGAGGCATTATACCCGAAGAGATTGCACAGTCAAGGTGTACTTTGAAGACATGAAAATTTTTCTAAGTATAGAATCATACAAGAGCAGAAAAAAGAAGACATGCATTCAAAGAAGAAATCAGAGAAATGCATTTAAAGAAGAAAGAAAGCACTTCGGCCTGAATATTGAAAAATAAATTATTCAGACTATAAAAATGGCACGTCGGCCGGATTGAAAGCATACAAAGACGGACAAAGTACAAGGTACAAGGAGTAAAAGAAGGAAACAAAACTACTCGGCATCAATGGTAGGATATAGAAGACAGTTGGGAAGACTTCTCAGCATCCTTCTCGGCATTGAGCTTAGCATCGATCTCCCGAAGAGTTTGATCAAGGCTCTTCTCGGCGATTGGCACCTCCGAGTTTGAAGGCAAGGATTGAAAGCAAGAATCTAGAAAAAGACACAGAAAACAGAAACAAGAATGTAATTCGTAATAAAAAATGATGATAAAGCTATCAGGAAATCAAGACAAAAAGATTGCACAAGAGTGTCAAGCCAAGAATAGTGGCAGAAATCAACAGATGTGTGAACAGTGTGTATTCAAGAAGATGATTTGGAAACAACGGGTGAAACAACAATGGTAATTAACAATGAAGCAGAGCTTCTTCGAAAGCAACAAGAAATAAAATCAAGAGAAACAGTGGCTTACCAGAAAGAGGGAAACCGGAATGAGAATTGTCGAAATCTGACGACAATGACAGAATGACGTAAGCTTCACCGGAGGAGAGGAACGAAGACAGTTGCAGAAGCTTGAAAGCTTGGAACAGTGACAGAATGACAGAATGACGTAAGCTTCACCGGAGGAGAGGAACGAAAACAGTTACAGAGCTTGAAAGCTTGGAACAATGACTGATTTAAGCAAAAGAGCTAGAAAGAGAAAAAGCCAGAGGATTGAATGAAAAAAGAGAAAAATCAGAGTCAAGAAGACGGCAAAGTTCAGAATAAAGCCAAGTACACAGGCACTAACTAAGTATGTGAAGAACAAGAAAGTAATGACCCAGACACAATGCTAGCAACAGAAAGCGGATATGGCAAGAACAGTGCTAGCCGTTCAAACAATTCAAAACTTGAAAACAGACGAAAATAGAAGACAATAGAGGGCAAGTAAACGGATTCAGAAGAGTTATGAAAGATTGAGCTTAATAGCAAGTAAAGAGTTTGTGAACCTACAAAGTGAAATGAACGCCGATATGAAAATCGCCGGAGTCAAATAGATGACTGGAAATCGGGAACTCACCAGAGAGTGTGAGTGGAGAAGTTGCAAAGCTCTTGGAGTTTACGAATTAATGGAACCAGAACCTCGGCTAGGAGGTGCGATTTCAAGAAGCTTGGAAAGCATGAAACTTGATTCTTGACACCAGTGGACAGTAAAGTCCAGGGAACTTTGAGGTCGACGAGTTTGATCTCGGACATAGGGGCACAGATGAACGAACAGTGTAGGTTCCATCACCTCAGGATGCCGAGGTAAGCCGAGGTAATAGAACCTAGGGGGCAGTTGTGGAGATATATTTTCTGAGTACCAACACGTGGCTAGGTGATGCCGACGTGTCATCCGAGGTGCCACGTGTCCTGGTCGTGACGCCGAGGTGATCTCGGCAAGGCCGAGGTTATCTCCGAAGATATCAAAATTCGAGATAAGTGAATAAGGGACAAGAGTCCTAGAATGAAAAGGGAACTTAACCTGGATGAGGGACAAGAGTCCTAGAATGAGAGAAGACTTCAGTTTGTATTAAGATAAGACTCTTAGAGAGTTTATCCTAATCTTACTGGGAGTCCAAGATTAACAGTAATCCTGAGTCCATAGAAGTTAGGCTTCTATTGGGACTAGGTTTATGTTGGCTATAAAAGAGAGGCACCCCCATGGGTCTAAGGTATGCTTTTAGGCTCAAGCTTGTGAGTTGAATAATTGATTATCTTTGAGAGATATATTGACTTGACCGTCGGAGTGCCCCCAGGTGGACGAACCACCGCCGGAGTCTTATCTTTCTGTGACAGGTCGTTCAGGCGCTATCTATTCTGCCAATGTTCTCCAACTGACTACCTGTTTGGCAGTGTGGTCAGAAATCAACACCCACAGATATCAAATAACACGATAGTTGATTACAAATCATGTATGTCAAACTTAAAAAGTTTTTTCTGTTAAAAAAAAAAACTTAAAATATTTGTGTTTCAGTTTATCTCATAATTTGCTTAACTACTAAGACTTCGTTTGGGAATAGACAACTTTTTTACTTTTTACGAAAAAATATACAGAAAAGTAGAGAGAGTGATGTGACAACTTATAATGACTTTTTGATTTTTTAGTTAAAAGGAAGAAGATTGGTTTAAACACTTGTTGAAATTCTGTGTGAATTTACAAGTTGAAGTTCAACCGATGTGATATTTATAAACGGATAAGGGGCAAGAGTCCTAGAATGAGAGAAGACTTCAGTTTGTATTAGATAAGACTCTTAGAGAGTTTATCCTAATCTTACTGGGAGTCCAAGATTAGCAGTAATCCTGAGTCCATAGAAGTTAGGCTTCTATTGGGACTAGGTTTATGTTGGCTATAAAAGAGAAGCACCCCCATGGGTCTAAGGTATGCTTTTAGGCTCAAGATTGTGAGTTGAATAATTGATTATCTTTGAGAGATATATTGACTTGATCGTCAAAGTGCTCCCGGGTGGACGAACCACTGCGGGATTCTTATATTTCTGTTGCAGGTCAGTCAGGTGTCATCTATTCTGCCAGTGTTCTCCAGCTGAATTACTAAGTTGGCAGTGTGATCGAAAAATTTCCCACATAGCTAGTACTATATATATATACATATATCAGTAAGAAGACGTACAAAGAAAACTAAGAGTTACATGAATTAATCACTGAATTTATTTTATAATACTCCTAAAAACGTTACATCATTTTACTCAAGTAACTTCATTTTTTTTTAAAAAAAAAAAAATTCAATTCCATATGACACATGAGCAAAATCCCCTCTTACACTAGTTTAAGCTCAAAAGGTGTAAATAAAACTGTCTATAATAAGAATGAGCCGTGCTTCCGACCCCCAATGACGTGGCAGCATGGGGTTGGCGGAAAGCATAAAAAAAAAAAATAGTTTTTTTTTTTTGGACCAATCACACGCGACCCCCAGTACCCCCATTGGGGGTCCGAAGCTTTTTCCAATAAGAATTGACTACGCTGGAGTATACCGCGCTCTCGTTTGGAAGAGTTTTTTTAAGTTTTTAATTATTTGGTTATTTTAACTTTGTTAAAAAAATTATATTTGGAATGATTTTTAATTTCTTTTTAGTTAATTTGATGGTTGTGAGAGAAAAAAATAAAATGATATAATTTAGCGTTACATTTTGTCTTATTAATTATTTTAATCTTTTTTTATTTTTATTTTTATCTTTATTAATTATTTTAATCCAAAATTTGCATCCCAAACAAGTTGAGAAATGATGAGCTAAACTAACTCTGTCAATTCTTTAATAATTATAAGGTTAAATTTATTTTACCTACTTGTGGTGGCCAGAGCACTTTACCCTTCTATCGTTTAAATATAGTCAGAAAGCCCCCATATGGGTTTGGATTAAAGTGCAACCGTTAACATCGTTAACTATAAGTGTAAAATGACTATAATACCCTCAAACCCTATAATTTTTTTTTTGTTATTTTCTTTCTCTCTCTGCTCTAATACACATAATTTATAATGTCTAATATTAATTTAATTAAATAATTAATTATAAATTCTTAATTTTTTATTGTAATTCTTAACTTTTTAATCTAATTTTAATTTAATTATATTTTATATCACAATTAATCATAAATACTTAATTATTTATTATAATTACTAACTTTTTAATCTAATTTTAATTTAGAATTTTAGATCACAATTAATCCTAAATTCTTAATTATTATTTATTTTATATTTTAAATCAATTCTTAATTATATTTTGTATTTTAGATCAATTCTTAATAATATTTTAATTTATTTAATTTTAATTAACATATTAATCTAATTTTTAGTTTAGAAAAAATAGGGGTAAATTTGTCTTTTTGTTATATTAATTTCACTTTAATTTTTTAGAAAATCAAACTTACTTTAAAAAATGATGTGCAATATACCTTCCGTTATTTTGGATGAAAAAACTAATGATAGCACTTTAATTCAAAACTACGTGAGAACTTTCTAACAATATTTAAACCATAGGGAGGTAAAATATTCTAGATCCCAGCCATAAGAGGATAAAATGAATTTAGCCCATAATTATATATTTATTTACAGGTGAAAACAACTAGTTTGAAGAATTGATGAAAAATGTTTAAGATTCACAAAAAACATTTCTATAGTTTGATCCTGTGTGAGTGATTTTCTGATCACACTGCCCATTTAGTAATCAGCTAGAGAGCACCGGCATAATAGATGGCTTCTGCTAACCTATAACAGAAAGAGAAGGCTCCGACGATGGTTCTACCACCCGGGGACACTCCGACGATCAAGTCAGTATATCTCTCAAAGATAATCAAGTGCTAAACTCACTGCTCAAAGCATAAATTGCGTACCTTAGACCCACGGGGTGCCTCTCTTTTTATAGTTAACTCAATCCTAGTCCCACTAGAAGCCTGACTTCTAGGGACTCCAATTCTGAACTTACCTTGGACTCTTCAAGAGATAAAGATAAACTCCCTAAGAGCTTTATCCTCATCTTGACTAAGTCTCATCTTCATTCTTGGACTCTTGTCCCCTATCCGCTTATCTCGGATTTCGATATCTTCGGAGGAAACCTCGGCCTAACCGAGATTACCTCAGCACAATGACCAGGACACGTGGTACCTTGGCTGACACGTCGGCGTCACCTTGCCACGTGTTGGTACTCAGAAAATATATCCCCATAACTGTCCCCTAGGTTCTATTACCTCGGTATCCTGAGGTGATGGAACCTATATCGGTATTTCTTCCTGTACATCGACTCAAGAACTCTTCAGCCGAGATCATTCATTTCAGGCCAACATGTTCTCTTCAGAGAACAAGAATTCCAGTGAACTCTTTCACGTGTGTGAGCTGTCATGCATCATTTACTCAACCGTTTCATTCACGCGTCTTCACCTCATTGGACTGTGCCTATGACGTGCTTGCAAGCCGTCTTGCGTCTGTGTGCGCCGTCTGACGTATGCGTTGTTCTAGGCACATTCAATGATCTGTTTTGCCGCCGTTTCAAATTTTTGACAAAACCTTTCCCCGTTTCTTCATTTTTCACTTTTGCATTCGATTTCTCTTCGCTTTTTCTCTCTCTAGCTCCTGAATATGCCATTGTTCCAGTCCTCAAGCTCTGCAACTGCCTTCCTTTCTCCCTTCCTGTGAAGCTTTCGTCGTTTTTTTTACATCTATAACTGTCGTCTGACTTCGGCAATCTTCATACCGGCTTCACTTTTTCTGGTAAGCCACTGTTCCTTTCATTTTCAATTCTATTGATATTCTTTATTACTTGTTGCCATTATTGTTTCAAATCTTGCGAATCACATATCTGAACATATTTATTCAAATGGTTTTGATCTTGCCCATATCCTGAATACATATTGTTCACCACTTTCTTGCACTCTTGTTATTGTTCTTGACCCTTTATTTCTCGTATTCTTTATGCTCTTGATAGCCCATCCCTGTTCTTGATTCTAAAGCACGTCTTTGCCTTTCTGTCTTCCAGATCCGTGCCTTCAACCCACGTCCAAACCCAGCCTGTTGCCGATGTTAGGGAATCTTAGTTTTGATGTCATGTCTTTCCTTTTCTTGTCTTTTGTACTCTTGTACTTCTTTGTTTCTTTAGACGATGTAAGTTTTGCATATGGCCGATGTGCCTTTTTGTGAATGCTAACTCAACTTTGTTTTTATGAATGCTTGATGTGTGCCCTTAATTTGAAAGAAAAAGGCTACATTTATTACCTTAAGCCGAGGTCTATAGAATTCAAAATTGTAGCCGACCTCCCAGACTCCAACAAGGGGGCTGGAGATGACTATTTCATTACCTCGGGAAATTGGGAGTTTGCTCCAGACGAGGACCACCATCTCTTCCCTCTTCCTCGATCGATTTTAGAGGGCAAGGGTAAGAGCCCAGCATTCTGATGTACCTGTTTTCTTTCAAAGTCTCAACTACTTTATCTATTTCTGACGTCTTGTTCTTCTTGCAGCTGTTCGTAAGCCACCAAAGGGCTTTCGTGAGTCTTTTTGTCCTAATAAAGATTTGAAGAAGCTTCTGGACCTACATGTCCATAAAAGGAAAGCACCTCTGCTTCTTAATTTTATTCCATCATATAAGTGAACTTTGCCCGACGTTCCCAAAAGGAAGAAGAAAAGCCTTTCTCCACCCTCTGCTACAACTCCATTGACTGCATCCACATCACGAACAGATCAAGGATCTACATCCGATCCAGTTGATCAGCCATCAACTTCGGCTTCATACCTGGTACCAATATTAGAACGAAAACATCGGCGACGACTTGTCCTTACTGCCGAGATGGGCCGCCCAAAACCGGTTGCAAAAGATCTTTTGGCCAGCATCCCATCATCTGTTGATGAGCAGCCAGCACAAACCCTTCCTCCACCGAAGCCAAAAAGAATTAAGAAGGCCCAACCAAAGGCTAAAGTTACTCAGACTGAGTCTGAGGATGCTTTGCTTATATCAAAGTTGGCTGAGAGTGACAAACCTCAACCCTCTACTGGGAAGAGGCGCTCCGAGGTCCAGCCATCAGAGTCCCCAAAATCCAAAAAGCCGAGGTCTTCTTCCGTTACGACTTCGGGGTCCAAGAAGAGCGATGCCCCTTGGACCCCAAAAATTACTCTGGAGGACAAGCCAGTCTTGGCTACTAACAGTGCCGACGACATTAATGTCGGCGTGGCCCTCAGCAAGGCTCTACTCCTCCCCGGCGATCTTAACCGCAACGCCGAGTTGAGCGAGTACGAGAATTATGCGTTGATGCTTCAACGCTCCGTTCAAGTAGATGTCTTTTTCTTGGTAATTTTTTTTTCTAGCTTTTTATTTAGAAAATTTTGTACTAATTTTTGCCTTGTGTTCTTTTAGGCAATCCAGCATGCCCACTCCGTTTCGGTTCAATCTTTTGAAAATCAGCAAAAGCTGGCCGACATGAAGAAGAAGTTCTCTTCTCTTCAAAAGATCAATAAGGGCCTTCAATCAAAAATGAAGAAGCTGGAGGATCAAGCCGAGGCTGCGATCAAAGCTCAGACTGATGCCGAAGAGAAGGCTGAGGCTGCTGAGGCTATCAGGAAGGTGGCTGAGTCCCAGAAGAGAGAGGCTGAAGAGAAAATGGCCCAAGCCGAAAAGGAACTTCAGGAGGCACTGGCCACCAAAGAAGCCCAAATTAAAGATGCCGACAAAAAGGCATACACTCAAGGCATGGCCGACGTTACTGAGGCTTATGAACTTCAAGTGAAGCAGGCATGCAACAAGGGTTTCACCCTTGGTTGGATGTCACTTCTGAAAAAACTCGATGTCCCTGATGATTCGCCTCTTAGGAAAGCCGATGATATTCCTCTTCCATTCCCTCCACCTCCTCCACCAGCTCAGTCCGATGAAGATTCAGAATCTGAAGATGAGGAAGAGGATGATGCCTTGGTGAGAAAAGCAAAGGATTCTACTGCGTCCAAGTCCCTTCCTCAAAATGAGCAAGTCTTAGACTTAACTCAAGACAAGGAGGTTGAGGAGGTTCCCAAGGATGTGATTCCTCCAAAGGTATCATCGGATTCATTTCTTGTTGATAAGAGTATTGATGAGACCCTTGCCCAATTTGATGCCGAGATCGCGGCGGAGAAGGCGGTGGAGGTATCTTCTCAGCAGTCCTCTGACGTCTAAACCCAGCCTGCTATCGATGTTGCGAAATCTTAGTTTTGATGTCATGTCTTTTCTTTTCTTGTCTTTTGTACTCTTGTACTTTTTTGTTTCTTTAGCCGATGTAAGTTTTGCATATGGCCGATATGCCTTTTTTTGAATGCTAACTCAGCTTTCTTTTTCTGAATGCTTGTATCTTTGTCTTCGTCTAACTGCTTTTGCATGATTCTACACTTAGAATATTTTGTATGTCTTATGTACTCTTCCTTCTTTGTGCAATCTTCTCGGGGTGACACACCTCGGTTATGCCACCTGACGATTTACCTCGGCAAGTACTTGTCCTGTAAATTGCTTACAAATTTCAATAAGGATTAACATATACTGTTTTAATTTCTATTTTGTAAACTTTTCTTAAGTTATAACAAATGCCAAACAATGATTTTGGTTTAGATTCAACTTGTAAATTGCTACAAATTTCAACAAGTGTTAAGCATTACTTCGGCTTAACTTCAACTTGTAAATTGCTACAAATTTCAACAAGTGAAGATAAATAATAATCTCGGCTTAACTTCAACTTGTAAATTTCTACAAATTTTAACAAGTGAAGATAAATAATTTTGTCTTCTCTCTGCCCCCCAATGTGAACCTGAGTTCCACTTGGGTTCTCATTATTCAGAAACAACATTATGCGTCTTTTATCAATTCACAACTCTTGGAGAATTCTGCTAAGATTTTATTGATGACGTCCTCAAAAAATAACAAGGAACATCTAATGATAAAAAAATTTCAAATTACAAGTGTTCCAGGGTCTTGGCAATGTTTTGCCCTCATTATCTTCAAGCCGGTATGCTCCATTACCTAATACCGAAGTAATTCTGTAGGGTCCTTCCCAGTTTGGGCCAAGCTTGCCCTCTCTAGGATCCTTCTTGTTGCGAACAACTTTTCTTAGGACTAGGTCGCCGACTTGAAAATCCCTTGGATTGACCTTCTTATTGTAAACTCTAGCAAGCTGCTGATGGTATGCTGCGCGCTGAATTACAGCTTTCTCCCTTCTTTCTTCTAAGAGATCCAGATCTCGGGCTAGAAGTATATCATTAGTCCTATTCTCTACTCCCTGGGTTCTGATCCCTGGGATGCCGATCTCCAGTGGGATGACTGCTTCTGTGCTGCAAGCCATGGCAAAGGGGGTTTTCTCTGTTGATCTTCTCGACATAGTCCGATATGCCCAAAGTACATTGGGCAACTCGTCTACCCACTTTCCTTTTGCTGCCTGCAGCCTCTTCTTTATCCTATCCAAAATTACTTTGTTGGATGCTTCTGCTTGCCCATTACTTTGGGGAAAACTTGGTGTTGAAAAGTAATTCTTGATCTTGAATTTCGCACAAAAGTTCTTGATGAGTTTGCTGTCAAACTGTGTTCCGTTGTCGGCAACTATTGCTCTTGGAATGCCAAATCTGGTGATGATGTTTCTCCATATGAAGTTCTTGACGTCCACAGCTCGGATTTTGGCAAGAGGTTCTACTTCTATCCACTTCGTGAAGTAATCTGTTGCTACCAGCAAGTACTTCCTTTGCCCAGTTGCTTGGGGCAATTGCCCAATGAGATCCATGCCCCATTGGGCAAATGGCCATGGACTAGATACAGGGTTCAGGTCAGCAGCTAGCTGGTGTGTCAAAGGTGCGAACCTTTGGCATTGTTCACACTTCTTCACGTAGGCTTCTGCATCTTTTTGCATGTAGGGCCATCAATACCCCTGGGTAATGGCCCTGTGAGCTAGTGATCTACCCCCAACGTGGCTTCCACAAATCCCTTCATGAATTTCATATAGAAAATCTTCAACCTGCAAAGGGTGTACGCACCTTAAAAGGGGTCCAGTGAAGGACCTTCTGTAGAGATGTCCATCCGCTGTCAAATTGAATCTTGCCGACTTCAATCTGATCTTGTGTGCTTCCTTATGGTCTTTTGGCAACTTTCCCTCTTTTAGGAATGCAACAATTGCATCCATCCAGCTTGGTCCCAAGTCCACACACATTGCTTCTTGTTCTATGATCGGTGGTTCTATTCTCGGGCCTGACAAATAGTCAATCATTATTTCCTTTTTTTTCCAGTTTGTATTGAACTTGCCAAGTTGGCCAATGCGTCGGTGTGGCTGTTATCATCTCGGCTAACTTGAAGAAGTCCGCAGTTGCGAAACAAGGCTGCCAGCCTGATGACTTCCTTTGCGTATGCCGACATTCTCTCATCTCGGGTTGCAAACTCTCCTGTTGTCTGATTCACTATAAGTTGTGAATCACAAAAAATTATTACCTCATCTGCTTCTGCTGCCACTGCCAGCTTTAGTCCTGCAATCAATGCTTCGTATTCTGCCTCATTGTTCAAGGCCTTGAACCCTAATCGAATGGACTGTTCTAATATCTCCCCATCAGGAGATATTAACACTACTCCTGCCCCCACTCCTTGCCGGTTTGAGCTCCCATCAATAAACAGGCGAAAGGAGTCGCCGATGTAAATGCTGCAGGGTCTGAGTTTTTCCTTTCTTTGTTCTTTTGCCTTTGGCTGGGCTTCTCCTTGTTTGCTTGGACATCGTTCATCTTGGCTCAACAGAGCCCGATGTTTGATGGATTCTGCCGTGAATTCGGCCACGAAGTCGGCCAAAACTTGGCCCTTAATTGCTGTTCTCGGCCTAAATTCCAGGTCGTACTGGCCCAAGGCCACTGCCCTTCTTGCTATTCTTTCAGTTAAGTCTCCTTGTTGTAACAAGGACTTCAGTGAGTGCTCTGTTAGCACTATAATCTTGTGCGCCTGAAAGTAATGGTTCAGCTTCTTTGAAGCCATTACTAAGGCCAGCATTAATTTCTCTAGTGGTAGGTATCTTGTTTCTGCATCGGCCAAGGTTTTGCTTACATAATAAACAGCCTTTTGCTCCATTTTTTCCTCTCGGATTAGCACTGCACTTACTGCGTGTTCTGAAACTGCTAAATACAAAAACAGTTCTTCTCCAGGTTCAGGTGTTGAGAGGACTGGAGCCGTGGTCAGATATTTCTTTAGGTCGGCCAAAGCGGCCTCACATTCCTCAGTCTATAGGAAGTCCGTGGCTTTCTTCACCAGGTTGAAGAAAGGTTTACATTTGTCTGAGCTTCGGCTTATGAACCTGTTTAGGGTCGCGGCCTTTCCAGTAAGCATTTGAACCTGTTTTGCCGACGTCGGGCTTTTCAGCTCTAAGATGACCTTGATTTGATCTGGATTGGCCTCAATGCCCGTTCTTGTTACTAGGTACCCTAAAAACTTACCTGATCCAACTCCAAACGCGTACTTCGATGCGTTGATTCGGAGCTGGTATGTTTTGAGTATATCAAAGACCTCTTTTAGGTCGGCAAAATGACCCTTAGGTTCCTTGGTCTTCACGACCATGTCATCGATGTAGACCTCTACTGTTTGGCCAATCGGGTTTTTGAACATCTTGGTTACCAACCTTTGGTAAGTTGCTCCTGCATTTTTCAACACAAAAGGTATTACCTTGTAACAGTACAGCCCTTTCGGGGTGATAAACGATGTCTTCTCCTCATCTGGGGGGTACATGGCTATCTGGTGGTATCCCCTGTAAGCATCCACGAAGCTCATCCTTCCATGTCCAGATGTGGCGTCAACCAACTAGTTAATCTTGGGTAGAGGAAAGCTGTCTTTGGGACAAGCTTTATTCAGGCTTGTAAAATCTACGCAGACCCTCCATTTACCATTCTTTTTCTTTACTACCACAGTGTTTGATAGCCATGTCGGATAATTGACTTCTCTGATGGCCCTGGCCTCTAGAAGTCTGTCTACTTCCTCCTCCACTACTTCGACGTGCATCAACATTGGTCTTCTGGCTCATTGTATTACTGGTTTGGCTGTCCTGTCAACGTTCAATTTGTGGCATGTGACCTCGGGGTCAATGCCAGGCATTTTATAAGGCGTCCAAGCGAACGCCTCTATGTTTGCTCTCAGAAAAGTTTCTAGTTTTCTTTTTTCTTCTTCGGCTAAGCCCGAGCCGACAAGAAAGAAGCGTTCTTCATCATCCTCCTGGACGAGGACTTTCTTCAGTGCTTCTTCACTCTTCTTGGCTGGCTCCTTGTCGACATCCTCTAGGACCTTCATGTCCTCGTTTTCAATCTCTGCCTTCTCCAGTTCTCAAATGTTGCAGGTGGATTTCATTGCTGCCATGGAGTAATTCTTTGCCTGCAGTTGATCTCCTCTGACTTCTTCAATCCCAAGCTCTGTTGGGAACCGTAGTAGTTGATGCAACGTTGAGGGAACTGCCCCCATTGCATGCAACCATGGCCTTCCCAAGATGATGTTGTATGGCGAGGGCGTGTCAATCACCATGAATTCTGTCTTGATCTTCTTAGTGCCGGCTTGTACTTCCAAGCTTGTTGCGCCTAGTGGCCACGTCGGCGTTCCATTAAAGCCGACCATCGGGCCATTGGATTGCTCCAAGTCATCAGAATGAAGGCCCAGTTCCTTGTAACATCTAACATACATGATGTCGCAAGAGCTGCCTTGATCAATCAGGATGCGTTTAACTTGGCACTCCCTAACCTGGAGGGATACTACCAAGGCATCATTATGTGGATGCTGGACAATCTCTAGGTCGGCTTCAGTAAAGGCTATCATCGGTCCCTGGCATTCTTTAGGCCGAGGTCTTTTATGTCCGACCTGGTTCACGTGCTGTAGGTGTTTTACCTTCTGGGTCTCCCCGCGTATGTCGTTTTCGTTCACCCTCGAGTGAATTACATTAACCACCCGTGGTCCTCCTGCCTGTGGTTGCTGTGCTGGGGGAGGCGAAGCTGCTGGTGCTTGAGGCAATCTTGCCTGTTCTTCCCTTGTCCTGGCCTCATCGACAAGGTCCCTCAGATGGCCTTGCCTCACCAAGTCTTCTAAGTGTGCTTTTAGGGCTCTGCAACCCTGAGTTTGGTGCCCTTCTTCATTGTGGTAAGCACAACGCCTACCGACGTTTCTTCCCATAAATTTCCCTGGTGCTCTTGTTGGTGCTCTAAAATAGGGTTAGTTTCGTATTTGATCCAGGACTTTGTGGACCGGGATTCGGAACACAGTCGTTACTGCCTGTTTTGCCCTCAATTCCATTTCTTGTTTGATCGATCCATTGTTACCTCGACTTCGCTTCGGTGAGCCGTTTCCTTTCTCCTGCTTTGTCTTTTTATTTCCCGACGTATCCTCCTCGGCTCTGGCGTACTTCTCGATTCTTGCCATGAGTTCTTCCATACTTTTTGGCAATGTCTTTGCCAAAGACTTCCGTAGTGGGCAGTCATCTTTCAGGCTGTTCTTGAAAGACACGACCGCCACCTCTTGGTTGCATTCGGGTATTCGATTCAACACCTCATAGTACCTTTTTGCGTAGGCCCTAAGGCCTTCATCCTTGGTGATTTTTAATGCCATCAGTGCGTCGACCCTCAAGGGCTGTAGTTTGTTCGTCACAAACCTGGCCATAAATATCTCGGCCAGGCCTTCCCAAGTCTTTACGCTTCCCTTCGGTAGTTTATGGAACCAATCTGATGCAATCTCCCCGAAGGATGAGGGGAATACTTTGCAGAGCAACTGCTC
This sequence comes from Camellia sinensis, assembly GCF_004153795.1. NCBI lineage: Eukaryota > Viridiplantae > Streptophyta > Magnoliopsida > Ericales > Theaceae > Camellia > Camellia sinensis. The sequence goes on along the minus strand of NW_021027571.1, from coordinate 152,793 downwards.
GTTCCCACTATATAATGCCATTGAATTCAGGTATAGTCCAACGTGAAAGTTGGGATCTGACTTACCATCATATATTTGGAACCTCGGCATACTGAATCTCTTTGGTGCTTCAAATTTGTCCAGTTCCACCGAGAATGGTGTCCTCGGCTTAACCGGGGAAGTTACCTCGGCTTCAGCATTCTGTTGCTTCCTCTTGAGGTAATCTCTTAAGTCTTCTTTACTCCTCCCTGGAGCTCGGCTATCTTTGGACTTCAATATTTTCGGCACACTACTTTCGGCCTCGTGGTGGGCCCATTTTGATCTTTCTCCATGGGTTGTGTCATAGCAGAGCGCCTGCCCTTGAACATGCCTATGTTCTTTGGGCTCTGGATCCTTCGTGTGATACGTCCTTCGGGACTCCTCTCGTCTCGGCTCCTCTCGTTCGACTTCCCTGGAAGGTCGGTGAGAGTGCCTTCTGCTCCTGGTGTGCTGAGGGGCTTCGGGGATTGTTTTCCTTCCTTCCTTCTGGGTATTAGTTGCTGGAATCGGCGTGTCCTGCAGCGGATACGGTGGCTGCATGACATTGTTTTGCATCATGAAGTTGACGACCGACTGCAGGTCTGCCAACTTGTTTGCCAATTCTTTTACTTCTTCATCCCTCCGCAGGCACCTATCCCTCTATACCTGGAGGTTATCTTCGTTATAGTACTTGCTTTGGTCTGTCTTCTTCGAAGTGTCGCCCTCCTGGCCGACGTCTTTCTCCCTGTGGCCCTGGTCACGAGTTTCTGCATTGTGGTTGTCTCCTTCGATATCAAGGTCGATAGGTCTGCCACTCCCAGCAGGAGTGTCGTCCCCAATCTTTTCCTTCTGTCCGTTACTGGCCATCTATTCTTCTAATTTCCCACAGACGGCGCCAAATTGTGTGAGTGATTTTCCAATCGCTCTAGCAAGCTGCTGATTCAGCTGGAGAACATTGGCAGAATAGATGATACCTGGCTGACCTATAACAGAAAGAGAAGATTCCGGCGGTGGTTCGTCCACCCGGGGGCACTCCGACAATCAAGTCAGTATATCTCTCAAAGAT
>NW_021027571.1:129117-151705 GCF_004153795.1 Camellia sinensis | reverse complement strand
AAGTAATCAATTGCTAAACTCACTGCTCAAAGCATAAATTGCGTACCTTAGACCCACGAGGGTGCCTCTCTTTTTATAGTTAACTTAATCCTTAGTCCCACTAGAAGCCTGACTTCTAGGGACTCCAATTTTGGACTTTACCTTGGACTCTTCAAGAGATAAAGATATTAAACTCTCTAAGAGTTTTATCCTCATCTTGACTAAGTCTCCTCTTTCATTCTTGGACTCTTGTCCCCTATCTGTTTATCTCGGATTCTGATATCTTCGGAGGAAACCTCGCCTAACCGAGATTACCTCGGCACAACGACCAAGAGACACGTGGTACCTCGGCTGACACGTCCGCGTCACCTTACCACGTGTTGGTACTCAAAAATATATATCCCCACAGATCCATAATAATGTGATAGGATATATGTCAACTTTTTAATTTGTTAATATACTTTAATTATGTAAGACATACATCTGTTACTATATCATATAAATAAATTTAAGGATTGCGTATCTCTAAACATTACTTAAAATTTAATATATAAAATGGATTAAAAACATAACTGCATATCTTGAGAACTCCTTGCATCATTCTATTCTAAAATATCTAAGAGTTATAATTTATTTTATATTATAACTAGATATTCGGACTAATTTATATACACATCAACTAAGAATCTGAATTGGAGACAACAATTCACCATCATTGTAACACAAATCACACAGAGGTAGCTCACTATCATTTTATTAATATACCATGAGATGGGTATAGGAAATAACCATATGGCACTTGTTTTCATTATATTTTTTTTTTTTTGTGCTTTGCTCTTAGAAACAAGAAACACGGGCATTTGCTTGTATTTTTACTCATAGTCTTTATTTGCCCCAATAATATACCTTTTTTTTTTTTTTTTTTTTTTGCAAAGGTTGTCTTTTCAACTTTAATGCCTCATAAAGTTGATCATCTAAAAATTCAATCCATGTTAAAAAAATCTTGTAATATGTGATTTTCCTAAGCATAATAAAACTATATAGTTTACTTGATTGGTATAAAATTTATATTAAATTTTTTTTTTTTGGCTAAAAGCATTGAAATTTTGATAAAGAAAATAGATCGGTCTCTTATGTGAGTTTTGAAAATAGATTGGTCTTTTATGTGACTTTTATTAATTTTTTTAATTAGGTACCTTGTGAAGTTTTATAGACACGAGACAGATGATTACTGTTTAAATAAGTGTATATGAACTTGTGAGAAGTGTGTAGCATAAATTGAATAGCAAATTTGTTTTGTATTTTTTAGAATATATTGAATTAATTAGAAAAAAATGTTTTTGAAAAAATTATGAAAACAATCCTCTTTTGGACAATACAAAATCTAACACTTTTTTTTTTAAACATAAAAATAAAAAATATATAAAATTGTTGTTTCGAAACTTTTATAAATTTTTATTTTAAAAAACACATATAATATATATAATATATAGAATACATTATCATGATTCTTCTATGACATTGCCACTTTTAACAAAGTAGAAATAAGAGAAGTATAGGCCATATGAAAAAGTTTTTAGTTGCATAGGGCACCATATAACAATTGTTATAATATCAATTTCTGTTTGTTGATAAAAACATCAACATAAAAGTAATTAACCCTCTATATAAATCAATATTCAAATGGTATCAATTACAAATACCTTACCAACCATCTAAAGATTTCTCATTAATATACCAAGTTATCCCTTACATATAATATTATCATTTAACAACAAATTATTATGAGATATTCGTAAATTTTATTATGCAGATTGAGGTAATTATTGAATGAGATGTCATGCAAATAAAAATTAATAAATAATTTTATACATAATATAATGTGGTTAATTGTGGACATTTTACTCCAAAATAAAATACCATTGAAGATTACTTACAATAATAATATTGCTAGCATCATTGTTGTCAAATTTTTTGTAAGAAATAAATTTCCTTAATGAATTGTCTCAAGCTAGCTAGTTACATTTAAACTATGCACCTCATCATTCATGTGTTGTCAATATTGTTAGGAATTGATACATCCATTTGGATCGTAAGACACAAAACACCAAACATGAAAAATAACAAGAAACGATCAAGGTGTTAAACTAATCAAGTTATTTGAGCTCAACTCATTAAAAACTTAATTAAGATCCAGCTTCATTAAGTAAACAAGCCAAGCTTAAATATTTTTTTTAAACTTGTTAAGTTTTGAAGTCAAGTTTGAACAATCTACTACTCAGCTTAATAAGTGTATATATAATATATAATCAAACTATTTGAGCTGACTCATATTGGCTCATTAACAACTCGTTTGAGATAACTTATTACGTAAACAAATTAATATTAAATATATTTTAAATTTATTAAGTTTTAAAAAAAAAATTTACTAGCAGAAGAAAAAATACTGTATTGATGATTTTAAACAAGCAGAAGAACGTACAACAATAAAGCAGGGTAGGACTCGCTCAAAGCCCAAGTTTGGTGAGGCACCAACACGAAAAGGGGAAAAACTGAAAGAAAAACAAGAAACAAAAGCACCAGCTGCCAATGAAACAAATCAACCACATCAATACACCTTCTAATCTGATTGAGATTGTAAATGAAATCACTAACAAAGTACTGCCACTCCTTTGATGCTGATTTGTGCCAATGAGCTACCCTGATTTTTATGAGATCAGAAGAAGTCCCCTTAAATCAACTTTTGCATCCTTGAGTACACAATCATTTCTTAGCTTCCACATACACAACCCTTTTTTTTTTTTTTTTTTTTTTTTTGATTAGCAAAGAAAAATTTCATTAAACAGCATGAAATTTAAAAGTACAGGAAGATGACATGCATTGAGAGAGATTCGGAAGTATAAAATACTCACTACTACTGCTACTCGCATCCATACAAACCAACCCCTAAGCCTCTCAATTTTTTTTTTTTAACCAAAAAAGTTAAGAAGAACTTAACTAGAGAATATTAAAATACAAGAATCCCCACATAACTCAACCCACCAAAAACACCCATGACTAACTAAATGAACTAACCCATCACCCAAAATAAGCTAACAACACTAAACCCATCCTCTGCATCTACAATTCCCACACGCCTCTGCTGCGTGACCTGACCCAACAGCCTGGCTTCGCTCTGCAATGCAAGTGACCATGATACCCTCAATGCACTGCCTTGCCAGTGCACAGGAAACACACTACACTCTGCACATGCTGCATGTCCATGACCCACTCGTCTAGAGACACGCTGCTGCTCCGATGCCGACGGCATGCATCACCATGAGCCACCGCCTCGTGGCCGAGACGAGCACAACCATAGCCACCGCGGGAACACCATCCACTGCTGAATACACCGACAGAAAACACCCCTGCTGCAAACACCCATTGCCGGGAATACCAGTCACTGCCGAATACACCCACTGCCGACAGAAAACACCCCTGCTTGCAACACCCACTGCCCGGGAACACCCACTGCCGAAACCCAACCCCCAGGCCTTCTTCTCGCTCACACCCAAAACCCACACCTTTGCCTCTGCTGCCAAACTCCACAGACCAACACCCACTGCCAAACTCCACAAAAACAACAACCCCAACTTCACCCCTCAAACTCTCCCTCAAGGAGGAGCGCACGAGTGCCAACCGAACAGAACTGTATCACCTAACAATACCTTTGTTTCCGTCCAAAAACGCACCCCTCAAACCTCTACTCGCCAAAAGCGCTAGAATGAAATCCCTGGCTGCCTCTTGAAGAATCGGCTATTACGGCAATGTTGAAAACCAAGAGGACAAACTGATAGACAAGCCGAAGCAGCTCCTAAAGCAAAAACTCACCCGCAGCAACACACCTAGGTGGGAAGAATGGGGACTCAAAGTTTATTGAAGAGAAAGAAAACTAACAAGGCTACCGCTGAAACAAGCTAGGCCACACCGACCAGCTATAGCCAAAGGCGCGCGGCACGGCCAGCCCAAAAAAGAGGCCGGAGAAGGAGGTTTTAAAGAGAGAAAAAAGAGAGGGTTTTTTTGTGAGAGAGAGAGGAGTTTTTTGAGTTAATTTTAATTTTTTTATTTATTCCACATACACAACCCTTGAATAATTCAAAATTTAAGTTTAACAACTTAGTACTCAACTTGACTTTGATTCAACTTGTTTACAACCTAATCAATCAAAGGCCGATTTTGAGAAGTAAAATTTAGCATTTTTAGGTTAAATTCACAAAAAAGACAAATATAGATTTAAAATAGTTAATAAGACAAAATGTCACATCAAAACTCATAATTCATTCTACTTTTTTACTTTTCACAAGCATCACATCCAACTACAAAAAAAATCTAATCATCTTTCAAAATACAAAATTTTAACCTATAAAAATAATCAAATTAAAAGAATAACTTCCCAAACAGCCCCAAAACACATTACATGCTTCACTCCAAAACTAGAATTAGAGTTGTGTTCACAACTATTGTGATTTTTCACTATATGATAAAAGAATCACAACAAACAAAAAAGTCATCTCTCTCGCAATTACAAATAATAATTACCACAACAAAATATCAGTGTAAATTTTTTGTCAAAATCCTCATTACCCAACAAATATAGACGTGTTACCACTGTCATATTGAATTTTTATCCAACGAGGATCTTAGTACAAGAAGGATAATTGACAGCAAAACAAACAAAGTACTTGCGTTAGAAAGAGTGAGAAACTAAGAAAGCGAGATGTGTGGAAGTTTGAAGACAAAGGCCGTGAAAACCTACAATGCCCATCTTCTCCAATGTCACTCCCATTTGCGCATCTTTCTCTTCAAATTCCTTTATAAAGCGATGGCTTTTATGGGCAAGTATTTTTGTTGAGCTAAACTAACTACTTTAGTTTGGAAAATTGCAACCCATAATTAATTCAGTTTGGAAAGGCTGCTGTGTATCATGCGCAACAGTGACTGTTGTGAGTCAATGAGACTTTTTTCGGATCTTATTCCAACGATCTAAATCGTTTAATTATTATAAAATATTGATTAAATATGCATGCAAAAATTCAAATTAATCGGATTTCAGTATCATTTTCATCAAGACATATTTGTATTTGTATTTATACTCAAAATTAAATTACTATTTAATTTTTAATACAAATATGTCTAGATAAAAATGATATCAATCTCTGATTAACTTGAATTTTCACAGGTATATTTTATTTAATGTCTTCTAAAAAAACCCGAACCCGGAAAAAATAATAATCTAGGCCCGCACCTGTCCGCCACATGGCATGCATCCATCCGTTGCTGGTCGGGTCGGGTCGGGTCGGGTGTGGCGGGTCGGTGGATCCGCTGCACAGCCCTAATAAACATACAAGAAAAGGTGTGTTTAAATACGAAAGTATTTGCAACGTCTTGCATCCCGTCGAAAAACAAACCTATTTGAGACGAGAAAAATTTATTGTCGCAAATAGAGGACAAATTGTGAGGGCAATTGTCCATCGCAAAAAAACTCTTATTAAAATGACGTCATTTTATTTGTTAGATTTATCATTTGTGACGGTTGAAATATGCTGTCACAAAAAGTAATGAAAATTTTCTATATCCCGCTCTTTTAGCCCAAAATCCCTATTCGAGCTCGTTTTCCCCAAAATCCCTAAAACCTTTGAAGCAAAAATCCCAAGTGAGCAACGACGGTGGAATTTTGCTACGTTTGAGGCGTATTGACTGCGACGACGGTGGAATTTTGCTTCGAGCAGCGAGCAACGAGCGATGACGGCTAGCAGTAGTTAGTCTCAATTGCGCCTCTCTCACTCACTCTCTCTCTCTCTCTCTCTCTCTCTATCACATTCATTTCCATTGCATCAATCGTCCTCTCATTTTCCATTTTCCTTACAATTTTTCGCATTTTCCTAGTTTCATCTCCTCCATCAATTTCCTTTTCCATTTGAATCACATATTTTCTCAACCACCAAACACATACTTCATTCAGACTTATACACCCTTCTCTTTCTCTCTGTTCCGTTTCATTCCATTATTTTTTTTCATTTTTTTAATTTTCTTTTGTGGATTTGTCAATATCATTGAAATTGTTTATGTACATCCGTAACCACATACAAAACCCCTTATCTTTCATATATACATTCAATTAACACCATTTGTTACAACAATATTCTTTTCTACATCGAGACTGCTCTTTTTTATTGAATTGAATTGAAGTGGGTTATATAAGATTTCCTACCTCATTTGTTCTCTAAATTGGCTTCTTATTTTCACTTTATTTCCCTGGTAAGTTATAGTCATGGGTGAGCTATTTTCCAAGTTCAGCAGACAAGACAGTGAAGTTTTGTGATTTGAAGACCTTGGAACTGATTGGATCTACTAGACCAGAGGAGGTATTGGGCTTGTGTGACCCTAAACTCATTGATAATTTACAATTGAATATCTGTGAAAGTTTATATTTTTTTAGTTACCTACTAAAGTCTTATAAAGCATTGATTTTTCATTTTCTTCAACTAGAAATTGCAGGGACAAATAGTTGAGTTCACTACTAGTGGTCGAAGATGGAATTTTTTTTCCTTACAATTTTCTTGTTTCATTTTTTTTGTCTTCCAAGCTATAGGAGTACGATCAATTTCCTTTCACCCAAATGGTACTATTAGCACCTATGTTGAGCTATTCTAAACGTATTAGTTCTTTCTGAAATAAAATTGCATGTGCTTCTTAAAAAGTATTTTGTACCTCTAGACCAAATAAAATTGTGACAAAATTTTATGGGAGAGAAACTGTATAAAATTTCTGTGTGGCTTCAGCATTAGAATATTTTTCTTCATCTATTAGATATATTATACTTTTTAGTCATGTCAGAGATGCTAGAAGCATAGGATGATTTGATAATTTATGCTAAAGGACACAACACAAAAATATACTTCTGTTGGTGATCAACATGAAAGTGGAGAGAGACTGGGCCTTTCCTCTCAATGTTGAAAATATAGAGATAGAGGCTTGGTCTCCAACATGGATTTGAGTTCTCTGGTATGACAAAGTAGAAAAAGGTTATGCTGTGTAGTTTGTGCATTATAACATCTATTTTTTTTTTTATCAGCAAAGAAAAATTTCATTAAATAGCATGAAATTAAAAGTACAGGAAGATGACATGCATTGAGAGAAATTCGGAAGTATAAAAATACCCCTACTACTGCTACTCGCATCCATACAACCAACCCTAAGCCTCTCGATTTTTTTTTTTTTAACCAAAAAAGTTAAGAAGAACTTAACTAGAGAATTTAAAATACAAGAATCCCCACATACTCAACCCACCAAAAACACCCATGACTAACTAAATGAACTAACCCATCACCCAAAATAAGCTAACAACACTAAACCACTCCTCTGCATCTACAATTCCCAACACGCCTCTGCTGCGTGACCTGACCCAACATGCCTCTGCTGCAAGAAACAATACCTCTGCACTTCAGCCACCCACTCGAAGCTGCTGTCCATGCCACCTCTAGGCACGCCTCTGCCGAGGAGACACCATAGCCACCGCCGGGAACACCATCCACTGCTGAATACACCGACAGAAAACACCCCTGCTGCAACACCCATTGCCGGGAATACCAGTCACTGCCGAATACACCCACTGCCGACAGAAAAACACCCCTGCTGCAACACCCACTGCCCGGGAACACCCACTGCCGAAACCCACCCCCCCAGGCCTTCTTCTCGCTCACACCCAAAACCCACACCTTTGCCTCTGCTGCCAAACTCCACAGACCAACACCCACTGCCAAACTCCACAAAAACAACACCCAACTTCACCCCTCAAACTCTCCCTCAAGGAGGAGCGCACGAGTGCCAACCGAACAGAACTGTATCACCTACAATACCTTTGTTTCCGTCCAAAAACGCACCCCTCAAACTCCTACTCGCCAAAAGCGCTAGAATGAAATCCCTGGCTGCCCTTGAAGAATCGGCTATTACGGCAATGTTGAAACACAAGAGGACAAACTGATGACCAACCGAAGCAGCTCCTAAAGCAAAAACTCACCCGCAGCAACACACCTAGGTGGGAAGAATGGGGGACTCAAGTTTATTGAAAGAAAGAAAACTAACAAGGCTACCGCTGAAACAAGCTAGGCCAACCGACCGCCATAGCCAAAGGCGGCGGCCGGCCAGCCCAAAAAGAGGCCGGAGAAGGAGGTTTAAAGAGAGAAAAAAGAGAGGTTTTTTTTTGAGAGAGAGAGAGTTTTTTTGAGTTAATTTTAATTTTTTTATTTATTCCACATACACAACCCTTGATAATTCAAAAATTTAAGTTTAACAACTTAGTACTCAACTTGACTTGATTCAACTTGTTTACAACCTAATCAATCAAAGGCCCTATTTGAGAAGTAAAATTTTAGCATTTTTTAGGTTAAAATTCACAAAAAAGACAAAATAGATTAAAATAGTTAATAAGACAAAATGTCACATCAAACTCATAATTATTCTACTTTTTCTTTCACAAGCATCACATCCAACTACAAAAAAAAATCTAATCATCTTTCAAAATACAAAATTTTAACCTATAAAAATAATCAAATTAAAAGAATAACTTCCCAAACAGCCCCAAACACATTACATGCTTCACTCCAAAACTAGAATTAGAGTTGTGTTCACAACTATTGTGATTTTTCACTATGATAAAAGAATCACAACAAACAAAAAAGTCATCTCTCTCGCAATTACAAATAATAAAATTACCACAACAAAATATCAGTGTAAATTTTTTGTCAAAATCCTCATTACCCAACAAATATAGACGTGTTACCACTGTCATATTGAATTTTTATCCAACGAGGAATCCTTAGTACAAGAAGGATAATGACAGCAAACAAACAAAGTACTTGCGTTAGAAAGAGTGAGAAACTAAGAAAGCGAGATGTGTGGAAGTTTGAAGACAAAGGCACGTGAAAACCTACAATGCCCATCTTCTCCAATGTCACTCCCATTTGCGCATCTTCTCTCAAATTCCTTTATAAAGCGATGGCTTTTATGGGCAAGTATTTTTGTTGAGCTAAACTAACTACTTTAGTTTGGAAAATTGCAACCCATAATTAATTCAGTTTGGAAAGGCTGCTGTGTATCATGCGCAACAGTGACTGTTGTGTAGTCAATGAGACTTTTTTCGGATCTTATTCCAACGATCTAAATCGTTTAATTATTATAAAATATTGATTAAAATATGCATGCAAAAATTCAAATTAATCGGATTTCAGTATCATTTTCATCAAGACATATTTGTATTTGTATTTATACTCAAAATTAAATTTACTATTTAATTTTTTAAATACAAATATGTCTAGATAAAAATGATATCAATCTCTGATTAACTTGAATTTTCACAGGTATATTTTATTTAATGTCTTCTAAAAAATTAACGGTTCGAATCATTGGAATGAAAGCCAAAAAAGGCTCTATTAACCACGCAACAGTGGCTAGTGTATATGGTGTGCAACAGTCTCTCCAATCCCTCATTAATTACTGTTTGGATAGTAGTTTTAAGTGGGAAAAAATTACTTATGCAAGAAGAGAGACATTGGATGCATGCCTACTTGAAGAACTACATACTGAAGTAATATTTGTAACCATTTTTGGGTTGATGATGCTTTGTTTTGATCTTATATCATCATTGCATTTAAGGATGGACCTAGCTTGTCACAGGTAGATCATCATTGCATTTAAGGATGGACCTAGCTTGTCACAAGTAAAGGCGATCGTCTCCCTACGGTTTTTGTAAAAACAAAAGGTGTGCTTGGTTTAGTTTTGAGAGATGATTTTTTTTTTTTAAATTTGAAAAAGAGTTTAGAAATTTTTTCGATTTGTTTGATTGTATGTTTTGAAAATAGTTTTGGAGTATGTGAGTTTGAGATAATTTGATATTTTGTTATAGTTGAGTAGATGTGTGTGAGAGAAAAAGTGATTGAGAAAGAAAGAGGAGAGAAAAAGTGATTTTGAAAAAAAAATTTCAAAAATTTCCAACCATTTTTCAAAATTTGTGTTTTGAGATTTAAACCAAATAAGCTAAAATTCTTTCAAGTTTCTTTTGGAAATTAGTTAAAAAATAATTTATTAGTTAAAAATAAATCAGTAAAAAAGTAGAGTTAAAAATAATAATAAATTGTTTGGTATATTCTTTAATTTTTTGAACTTTTCTAATACGCAACGTTAGAGGGACTATAGTGAAATTCAAAAGAAACTATATGGACTACTGTTGTAATAAATAAATTACATTGGTCATCCTGTTTATTTTGAATTCCACTTTAGTTGCTTTAATTTTACATGTTTTGCTTATTTCATTCAAAATATTAACAGTCCATAATAGAAAAATATATTGCAACAAAATTAAAAATATAAAATTCAATTTACTTAAATTAAACTGTAAAAACTAATAGTGTGATTTACCTGCATTCAATCTTGCTGGAACACAGTTGCATAATGAGAAAAGAGTCAACTATGCAATTATTTTTGGGTAACGTTAAAGATATTAAATTTTCTACTAAATAAATGATTAAATGTCTCAATGGGTGTGGGGTCTATATTCATGTGAGACATTTGATTATTTAGTTGGTAGAAAATTTGGGGCCTATAGCATTTTCTATTATTTTTACTTTTGGCTCACTCATTCATTTAAAAGATTCGGGCCTTGTTTGGTTTGGCCTTGGGAAAAAGATTTGGAGAAAATTTTTAAAAATTTGGTTTGGTTTGTAATTTTTCTCAAAAAATTTTCAAAATCATTTTTTATCTCTTATACATTAATCAATCACTTTTTCTCTCTTCTCTCTCATTTTCAATCATTTTTTCTCTCACATACATCTACTCAATTATAATAAAATATCCAATCATTCCAAATTCCCAAACTCCAAAACTATTTTCAAAATATACAACTAAACAAACTACAAAAATTTCTAAATTCTCTTCCCAAAATATTTTTTAAAAACTTATCTTCCAAAGTCAAACCAGACAAAGCCTCAATGTTTGTTTGGTTTGGTTTAGGAAATAAATTTTCAAAAAAAATTTGGGTGAGAGAGTTTAGAAATTTTTTTGGTTTGTTTGATTGTATATTTTCGAAATAGTTTTGGAGTATGGGAGTTTGGAATGATTTGATATTTTGTTGTAGTTGAGTAGATGTGTGTGAGAGAAAAAGTGATTGAGAATGAGAGAGTGAAGAGAAAAAGTGATTGATTGATGTGTGGGAGACAGAAAGTGGTTTTGAAATTTTTTTTTCCAAAATCACTAAGGATAAAGCTTGGGAGCTCGAATGAGCTTCCCCCCGAATCCCCCGAAAATGGAAACAGAGAGAAACAGAGGGAAAAGAGGATGAAGGCAAGAGAGAGAGAGGGAGAAAGAGAGAGGAGAGGAGAGAGGGAAACAGAGAGAGAGAGAGGGAGAGAAGCTCGGCCGATCGTCGGCCGATCGCCGATCGTCGCCCGATCGCCGATCGTCGCAGCAGCTCGGCCTCCGCCTCGCCTCTGCCCCTGGTTTATGCCCCCTCCTGTCCAGTTCTCCCTTCTCCCTTCCCTTCTTCTTCTTCTTCTTCTTCTTCTCCCTTCTTCTTCTTCGTTTCTGATTCAACCAAAAAAAAAAAAAAAAAAAAAGGAAAACGACGTTGTTTTTGAAATTAGGGGGATTCGGGGGACTGGTTTCGAGCTACGTAACATTACTCAATCACTAAACCAAACAAAATTTTGAAAATTTTTCTCCAAAACTGCTCTCTCAAAAACAAACCAAATAAGGCCTCAATTTTTTTTATTTTTTTTTTAAAGAAAAAAATTAACAACCATTCATATTAAAGACTGAAATGCCCAATAATTGTCACGATATCTCTACAATATAGTTAACATATATTGTGACCCATTATTTGATTTTTATGGTTTGACCCCATTTTATTTTATTTTATTTTTTAATTGGTGAGCCTAAATTCACAAGAATGACACAAATCTTTCTTTGACAATGTATGAAAGATAAAAGAGTAGTTGAGAACATAAATTCCTTTTTTTCCATAAATTATATGAACAATTAACTAAATCCATGAAAAAAGCAAATTAATTGTTCAAATTTTTGTAAGAATCAGCTCATGTCTGTCTGTCTGAGCTATGATTCACATATGAATACAAAGCTCATGATCATGGAAATCTATACCACATGGGTCTTTGCTTGTTGAATGACAAAAACAAAAACACTTATTCTCCTCTAAATTGTGTAACCCATATCTTGATTAACTTAATATGAAGCAACAATGCTACCGATACAAAAAATGTTATTTAAAAAGTGATCCGGAAGTAAAATGTGTGAATTAAATGTCGTGCCCCTTGATGGGATCCAACCCAAACCCACCTTTATTATCTGAATCATTCTTTTTGTAGAATTTGCTGAGAAGATAATTGATGTAAAAATCAAGTTGATTAGATATATGTAACTAAATGATTGAATTATATTTGTCTTTAAAATTGGATAATCGATTAATCATAATCAATTTTCTTGTCTATTTTTTCAAGTCAAATGTGATTTGATAAAAGAAGTTTTTAAAACTTAGGAGGGCCATTTCATATACATTATTAAAATAAGAATTTGAAATAGAGGAATAAAATAACCCATCAATTATCTAATACAAATAGACAAGAAAATTGATGTAATACCATAAACTAGAGGTCCATCATGAGTCCAAGATAAACTTACAACCATAAAATTGGAATGATCCCCTATAATTTTGCATATTATATAATACCATCAATTGTGTTGATTTAATTTTAGGTGTTATAAGTTCAAATGACAAAAACATTTTCTCTACACGGCAATAAGGTTGTACACATTTGACACTTCCCAAATCCCGTAACATTGAGAATCTTGTGCACGAGAACTATCTTTTTTTCATTTATTTTGGGCCCTCGAGTTAGAATAAATTGATGTATATTATTGATTGATGTTTTGATGATTTTCTGTCTATTACAAATGGTTCCTTATATAGATGTAGGTGTAGTGGATGGTGGTGGTAGGTGAGTGTAGTAGGTGAGTGTGTGGTAGGTGATGGTAAGTGTGTGGTAGGTGATGGTAAATTATACAATGTACATTAACAGCCCCCCTCAAACTCAAGGAGGATAGGTACTAGCCAACTTGAGTTTGGAGAGAGTAACAAAACAGAAAAATAAGCTGACAAATAAAATTAAAAATGGGATAGGAGACACTGTATGGTTGTGTCAGACCGTTGTAGAAGACACGGTATGGTCGTGTCGGACCGTTGTAGCAGACAGTTTACGGGGTCATGTCGGACCGGTGTAGCAGAGGTTGTGGTGGTGCACAGTGCGCCATGAGCGACTTATACATGATACTGTGTATAACCCCCCCTCAAACTCAAATAGGTGTGAAGATAGAAACCTATTTGAGGTTGAAACAAAGGGATTGATAAAGCTGACTGGTAGAGAAGACACTGGAGGAGTGTGTAGATAGACTGCCCAAAAGATATACATAGATGTAGATATCGAGCCCTCAAAAGTCGTGCCCTCAAAAGGTGTGCCCGCACCCTCAAAAGGCGTGTCATCAAAAGGCGTGCCCGAGTCATCAAAAGGCGTGCCATGAAAAGGCGTGCCAGGTTTTCGGCGTCAAGAGGCGCGCGATGCGCGTGGCTGCCTCGGCTATTTAACCAAGACAGAGCCTGAGGTCGAGGCAGAAGCAAAAAACCTGCGAAATCCGCTGAAAAACTCTGCCGTTTCCGAGAGAGAGACTCTGTAATACTCTGTTGCCCAGAAAATGGCTTCGTCGTCCCGTGGGCTGCTCACTCTCTTTCCCGACCTGAACGAGTCCACAGGAGAGAGAACTGGTGCGGTGGCCCATGAACCTCAACCAAACACCATTGGGTTTGCTCCGTTGAACTTTCCGATGCAGTCGGTGGAGCAAAAAATGGCAGTGCAAACGGATGTGGAGGCGAATCAGTATACTTTGAAGGCATGTGTGGAGTCCATGACGGCGGTCACAAATTTGTCGCACCGGCTGCAGAGCAGGACAAATGAGGTGCAACAGTTAAACTCCCAGCTGGCTCTGCTCCAACGCATGTATAAGGATGCGCGAGTAGAGATAAGTGTGCTAAAGGCAGAAAACAAGGAGCTGAAGCGGAAGGCCACCGTGATGTTCCGATTTGGAGGGCCGCCATATGCTGCAGTGGAGGAGCAGGGAGTAGTGATCGTGCCCAGTGGAGTGGGAAACACGGAGGCAACACCGGCAAGGGCCGCCCAGGACGGAGGCAAGAAGAAAAGACCGGCGGCAGAGTAGAGGAGAAAAATCGAGCCAGTGAATGTGGTTGTTTGTTTTTGTTTTTGTTTTTGTTTGTTTTTTTTTTTTTTGTAAAATTGTGATCGGGGTTGATCCCTGAGATGAATAAAATATGGGTGTTGTGCAAATTTATAAATTGTTTTGGTTCATTATTTTTTATTTTTATTTTTTTTATTTTATGTGAGATATATATATATTGTTAAACAAAAAACAAATTGTGTGGATGTTGATTTAATAAAAGATGATGGATATGATTAAAGTGGGCGGATGGAGAGAAAAGGGCGAGAGAGAGAAAAAATAAAGAAATCGTAATGGAAAGCAAAGGATGGAGTGGGGCGGTGGATGGGTCAGAGAGAGAGTAAAGGGCATTGGGTAGTGGGATTGTGGTTGAAACCCCATTTGGTTTGGCTGCCATCATTTCACCATTGGCAGTAAGCCCATTACCAGACTAACCAACTGGATGTGAAGAAACCGATATAGGGCTGGAAAGGCCAGAGTTAGGTGGAGTCAATGGATCAGTAGATTTCGGAGGGCGGCCTCTAGCCTCGGCGGGGAAGCATCCCCGCGGCGGCGGCGTGGCCCGTCACGGCGGCGATCGTCGGCATCGGGAGGGAGATCAAGTCCGCCACCAACGGCCTGAATAAAACAACCATGTGATGGAGCCGATCACGGGCGGCGGAAGGGGAGCCGCCGGGTTGGGCCCAGGCGAGGTCGAAACCGTTGGAGAAGAACTTGCCGTGAGCGGTGGTGATGAGAGCCGAGCCGCGAGTCGATTGCTCACGTGCTTCGCGCAGAGCCGATCGGAGCGAGCCGATGAGGGTCGGGTTCAGGCGATGCTCATCGTCGCCGGTGAGAGTCAAGAAGAAGATGTTGTCGCGCTTCTCTAACATGCACATGGTGGTACAATGTTCCGTCGCTTTTTGGTTGGTGCGCAGTGTTATCAGAAGATAAAGAATTGGGATTTGGATACCCTGCGGCGAGCTCACATGAGACATCAGTTGAGTTGCTTGCTGCTATGGCTTCGATGGGTGGTGGGGACCGTCGGATCATGAATCACAGCTGATCTTTAGGTGATGAATGTATAGCAACATAGCGGACCTTGTTAGTGAAACAATTCAAGGTATGTGTAAGGTATGTGTTGAAAAACTCCCGCGGGCAGCGAAGGCAAGGTTCCTTATATAGGTATGTGTAACTAAATCTTATAGCTCTGATACCAAGTTAGAATAAATTGATGTATATTATTGATTGATGTTTTGATGATTTTCTGTCTATTACAAATGGTTCCTTATATAGATGTAGGTGTAGTGGATGGTGGTGGTAGGTGAGTGTAGTAGGTGAGTGTGTGGTAGGTGATGGTAAGTGTGTGGTAGGTGATGGTAAATTATACAATGTACATTAACAGTAAATATATTTTCTGGATCCGTCCCTTACTAACACCTCATTCATGTGCCATGTAAAATGTCACAAATAAATAATCAAGCAATTTCATATTAAAATGTGCCAAAACTATGGTTGTGTTTTTAGTTTTGCAGTTATAACGATTATGTGAGTCCACACAGTAGATGAACATCCCTACCTAAAATTATTCATAGTATAGGCTAAAATTATTCATAGTATCGGCTAAAAAGCCAAAAGGGACATTCCATCCGAATTTAAAATAGCGGCGGGTTTCGTGAAGAAAGATGAAGGCGTGTTAGGAGAGGAAATTAGGAAGCGTTTGGCCACCATTCACCGATTGTCAAAAACGTAAATCATTTTGTTATTATTATTTATTATTATTCAATTAAATTGCGTAAGACTATCATAGCACACGACACTCGTGTTACTATATTTGACTTTTTTACAATTTAATAACATATGATCCTGTTTGTTATGATGTTCCTATTTTAAAATTTTCAACCAAGTTATGATGAACCTCTAGTTTAATTTTTGGATTGGATGGTCCAATTTTATGGTTGTAAGTTTATCTTGGACTCGTGGAGGTTTGGAGTTTAATTATTTTGATGATTTTTCTAAAAAATTTATTCTTGTTTTTAATGTACTTAAAAAAAAAAAAAAAAAATTAAACTTCTAAATTCAGCTAGTCGAGACAGAAAGTTAAAAAAAATAAAAAAATAAAAAGACAAAAAATAAGTTTAAAAAAAATAGTAGACTTTTTTGGCTTAGTTTGGCCTTTTCAATTTCTTTTTAGAATTTTTCAATTTTTATTTTTTATTTTTTTAGATTTGTCTACACAAGATAGGTTAAAAAGTAGAAAATTTTAACATAATTTTGTAAAAAAGTCACGAAAGATAAAAAAAAAAAAATTTAATTAAAAAAAAATATGTAACTTTTTAAGGCGCTGCCCAATATCCTATTTTTTTCACTGGAACTATTTATATAATATAAATATAAATTGGCCAGGCATTGATATTTTTATAATTGATTTATATCTTGTACGACAAAATTAGAGGGTCTTTTTTTTTTCTTTTTTTGTCAACGGAGATTAGTTGAGTTCGTAAGTGTTAGGTTTTTATTCTTGATAATTTCGTTTGACAAAACTTTTTTTCACTTGTAATTGTATTCGATTTTTTTATTTCAGTGAAGCTATGTGTTTTAGATGTGAATCCAATGCGAATTGTGCCTTATAGAGATGTTTTAGGAGTTAATTCTTTCATGTTTGCCACTTCGCTGACCATGTTGGGGATCGAGTTGTCCGGTCAGCTCGCAGGGGTCCAGGGGGCAGCGTCCTTTGGCGGGTTCGAGGTAGTGCCTAGGCGGGGTTGAGAGGCAGCGCCCCCAAAGCAAAAATCAAAATTGCAGTCGAAGTTGTTTGTCCACTCGAGTAGCTGTTTCTGCGCTCAAGCAGAGATCGCGACTTTTCAGATGTTTCACTCACCTGCAAAAGTACTGGGAATTGTTTTTTTCCGCTCGAGCGCCCATTCCTGCGCTCGAGCGTAGATCGCGGATCTGTTTTCTATAAATACATGTTTCAGTCCGATTTTAGGGTACAGTTTCCAGATCTTCTTCTTGGGTATTAGGGTTTTTATCTAGAGCTTCTTTGCTTGTTTATTGTTGCGCTCGAGCAGAGATCGCGGATCTGTTTTCTATAAATATATGTTTCAGTCCAATTTTAGGATACGGCTTCCAGATTTTCTTCTTAAGTATTAGGATTTTTATCTATAGCTTCTTTGCTTGTTTTCCTTTGATATCTGTTGTAGGTCGATTTTTTCGCGTCCCTTTTTTAGAAGACGAATAAGCCCTATAATATTGGACTCCCGCAGTTCTGAACCTGATCTCACAAGTGCAATGCGAAATAGTAAACACCAAAGAGTCCCAATCCGGCAAATCTTTTGAAAAATAGATTTTGAATCAAATTGTCAAAAATGGACTGCTTTGCCAGATATAGAGTCGCCACCTAAATATTTTTGAGAAATTTAGAAAACCCGTGACTTGTGCCAAAGGCTACATATCTGTTATCACCAAGATTGTTTCGGCTCAGGAACTTAGGTACGAGAGGCGAAGGTCATGAATGGAGCACCCCCGCTCGCTTGATCAAAGATCGGCCTCTATTAATCATGATATGACTTTTATCTACATCATATCCTCTTGTTCCGGTTTATTAGGCTAGTATTATGTGATGCGCACACATAAGTATAGACTAACTTGCAAGAATTGGAATATTTCGATTCATGTTTGTTTTGAAAATTGTTTTGAAATATGTACCACTTGAAAAAGTGATCGCATATGAATATTACTCAAATTATTCCAATTCAAGCAATTAGCTTTCATCCACAGGCATTCAAGCAATTTATCACTTAAGCATTTAGCCTCATGGCAAGCATGCTAAACATGGCAATATCAACATGCGATATGCTAAAGCGAGTAAAAGCTCACCTAATACTCCAAGCCAAAAGAAAAACTAGTTAGAAAAATGCATGATTCCTAACTATATGATATGACTAATGCGACACATGCGATATGCAATTTACTAAGCTCGGCTACTAATGTGACATATGAATCAATTAAATATCATGTGGTCTAAGCACGTATTCAAAGAAGTATTTAAATAGCAATGCAAGTTAGAATGATGAACCGAGCTTCGGTGCATGCGATACAAATAGATGCAAACATGGAGAATGCAAAATAAAACATGGTGTCCCTAAACTAACCATCATAAACTAGTAGATAAAAAGAAGAAAGACGTGGGGTTGGAAGACATACACATTATTACAACATTTGCGCTCTCACAAAGGAGAGTCTAAATGAACTAACTAGCTAACTAACTAATTTAAGCTAAATTAATTATTACAAAACAAATTAAATTAGCTAAACTACTAAACTAATTATTATAGACCGAATGAACTAATTAATTAACTAATCTTGCTAATTAAAATAATTACAACACAAAGCATATTAGCTATTCTTACTAATTAAGTACAAAGCCACTAGTTTAATCACAACACTAATATATTACAACACGGATCCCAAGGAACAATAGAGGGCTCATGCATGAATGCGGTTTTCACTCGAAAAAAGCCACTGTTTCTGCTGCTGAATGGCTCTATTATACAGTAGGACACTGGTACTGATTTTCACCTCCAGACTAACTATGCTCTACTAGGGGAGTACACTGCTGGATTTTGCATTGGTGGCTGGCAGAGGGCTTGTCGTCCATTGATGATGGCCTACTGGCCATTAGTGACAGAATTTCCCTCCTGCAACAGAGAGCAAATAGAGCAGAGACAAGGTATTTTCAAGGGTTTGTTTGCACAATTTACCCCTTCTTATCATTTGAACAGCTCAAAGGAATAGTAAACTTGGTTCACAAACCATCAATCTATACAATTTTATTGCATGATGGCCTATTGTAGACACCCTATTTTTGACTGACCTTAACACTCAGACGTCATCGGTTGTGCACTCGATGATTGCGCATGTCTGTGCTTGTTTCGAGCCCCCGAAGGTTTCGGCTGGGTGCCTTGTCTTTGAGCCTCTTAACCCTTTGTGTTTTGGCCTTGGTTTTTGGGCCCAACCTTATTACCTCTTGCCTAGGGGAGAGGGGGGGGGGAAAGGGCCTTGCCGGCCACTTGTGGCACTTGCCGGCCACTTTTCTCCTTTGTAGGCCACTTCAAGTGGCCGGCCAGCTAGGGGAAGTGGCCGGCCGGCCACTTAACTGGCTGGCAACCACTTTTTCTCCTTTTTGGATATTTTCAGATCTTTTGAGCCAGCTGTGGCTCACTAAACTCATCGTGTATGGAGGGATTAAGTAAGCTTTTTGGCTTGCTTGCTCTATAAAAGGGGAGCTTCCTCCCCCTTGAAGGGGGTTCAGATTTTTCAGAGCTAAAAATCTCTCTCTCTCTCTCTCTAGAATTCTCACACTTTCTTTCTCTATTGTGCTATTGTGCTTAGAAGTGTTGTTTCTTCATACTTTTGCACACAAACACCTAGTCAAACACCTTCACTTTGGAGCTGAGGTCCTTTGGAGCTTGTTTTGAGGTCTTTGCATTGGTTTTGGTCCAAAATTGTTGCTGAAGTTACTGTCATGCCATTGTTCTTCAAGGGTAAGAGACTAGCCCCTTTTAAGATTTTTTTTGATTAAGTGTTATACCACCTTTGCATGCTACTTTGAGACTGATTTTCGCCTCTCAAAAACTCTATTTTTAAGACTTTAAAGTGTTGGTTTGAATCTTGTGGGGTTAGGGGGGTGGTCCCCCTCTTTTGCTCCTTGGCTTGTTAAGCCTTTTGAGCCAACTCTCTAAGCTTTTGTATTGACCTTTGCTTGGCCTTTTAACCACTGAAACTCAAAGGAATTTCAGTGGTAAAAAGTTTCTCTTGTGGTCCAAAATAGGAGGGGGTGGTCCCCCTCTCCTTTTGTCTTGCTTGCATGCCTTGTTGGCCTCATACTTGAGCATGTTTTTCTACTCTTTTATGACTTATCTCAAGCATGTTTTTGTGACTTTTTGGACCTGCCATAGCTTTATTTTTGGTTGGTTTGGTCATTGGTTTCTTGCATCTTTTACTTGTAGTGCAATCCTACTTGTTGGCTTAACAGGCATCATGCTTTATGCCTCTCATTCTAGCTTATGTTAGCTCCATCTCAGCATGTTTTTGCCATTATTTTAGCATGCCTTAGCTCTGTTGTGAATGGTCTTGGCCATGTGTGACTTGCCTTGTATGGTTGAAGTGTAAAGGGCCTTGACTAGTTTTGAGTTCCAAAGTCTATAGCATGCTTTACTTGAGTTGTTTGCATGCCTTAAACTCATTTCTCACATGATTTTAGTGTATATGGTGTAGTCACACTCTCACATATTTCACTCCTTCATAGCTTTTGTGAGTTGTGCCTTATGCCTTGTTTATGATCCAATACGTATGCATGCTTGCCTAAGATTTTGGGCCACCATTTCAGCATGTTTTGGCCTTTACTTTGGCATGGTTGAGCTCTGTCCAGAGCTGGTTTGGTTGTTTAGACTATGTATTGCATGCTTCTTGTGTAGTGCTCTTTACTAGTCTTATGCTTTAGGCCTTCTAGCATGCCTTATTTGTGATGTTTATGTGATATGGCATCATTTAATGTGTAATTTCAGAGCATATAGCCTTGCCATACTCTCATGTATATCACTCTTTAATTGTGTTTAAGGGTTGTGTCTCATGCCTTGTTGATGAGCCAATGCATGAACATCATTTTCTTGCCTTTCCTGCTATCATTTCAGAGCATTTTGGCCACTGTCTTGGCATGCATGAGGTCTATTTAGGGCTGATTTAGTCCATTGAGCATTGTATTGCATAGTCCTAGTGTTGTGTACTTCACTAGTTTTAATGCTTAAGGACCCTAGCATGTTATACCTGTGTTGTTTGCTTGATATGTCATCGTTTGGCATATGATTTCAGTGCTTGTACCTCTATCATGCTCTCATATATGTCACTCTTTCATTGTGTTTGAAAATTAAGCTATGTGCCTTGCTTGCGAGCAAACGAGTTTTGGTGTGTATTGGCCACTGTTTTGGAGCATCTTTGGTCTTTCCATATGTGGTTTGACCATTTGAGATTGATAGTGCATGCCTCATGTGTAATACACTTCACTAGCTTTGATGCCTTACCTTCTAAACATGCCATGCATGATTTGCATACATGATAGAGTTTTGTGCATGCCACTTTAACATTGAAAGATAAGCATCTTTTTTGCATTACATCGTGTTTGGATTGGACGTTAATCCAAACACAAGGAATGAGGGGCGTTTCATACTCAAAGTGATGAAACGTGCCTCATTTCTTGGTCGTCGTCCCATTGATTGTGCATGATAGAGTGGAGGCTTCTTGAGTTTGGTGTGTTATTTGTGCATTCATCGTCTTGTACAAACATGGCTTCTCAGCCATCGTGCATTGTGATGCTCGGTTGGTGGCCCGAGAGTCGAGTACCGCACTCCTTTGAGCTTGAGAAATGATAAGGAGGGTGGTTGTACACACATACCCTGTAAATGCCTTGCCTTGCCCTTTCGTACTCTGTTTGCAGCAAAACTAGAGTATGCAGAAGCAACTGGCCGACCGGCCACTTTAAGTGGCCGACCGGCCACTTTAAGTGGCCGACAGCCTCCTTAAGTGGCCGACAAGTGGCCCACAGCCTCCCCTAGTGGCCGATAGTCCACCAGCTTGAGAATGATTCAAAGTTGTTCTGGTTCTGGAGCAGAAGTAGTCTGGGAATTGGTTTAGTGTTCAGAATCAAAGCGAATGCAAACAGAGGCAACCGGTGGCACGGCGACGGGATTTCGGGAGAAAGCAACCGAGCATGCATGCATTCCTCATCGGAGGCTCCTTTTAACTACTTTGCTTAGATGGTTAAACTGTTGGTTCTGTACTTAAATAGTTAATGCGCTTAGCTATTTATTGGTGCTGCAATTTGTTAACTAATTAGTAAAACAATTGTGATTTGTAATAGTTAACTTAATTAACGTAGCTAGTTAGCTCTCTTTCATTCGGACCCTTCGTTGAGAGGGCAAATGTTGTAATAAGTGTGCGTGTGTGTGTGAATGTTTTCCAACCCCACGTCTTTCTTCCTTTTACTTATCCGCTTCCGGTGGTTAGTTTAGGGCATATTTCAATTAGCATACCTTATGTTAGTAGAGGCCGATCTTTGATCGGGCGAGCGGGGGTGCTCATTTCAGGACCTTCCCCTCTCGTACCCAAGTTCCCGAGCCGAGGCAACTTTGGTGATGACGGACACGTGGCCTTAGGCACGAGTCCAAATCTGACCTAAATTCCCAAATGCAAGGCTACAAAGGGGTATTACACTACACCTATTAAAACCAAACATGGC